>MNCI01010591.1:23112-208497 GCA_015680685.1 Gnetum montanum | reverse complement strand
CTAGTCCCATTCCCTTAATTGTCTTGCATATTTCCAATGAAAATATGAAACTTTGCAACTTAATAAGTCATTTTCCACTTTTCAATCCAATTTCATTTTGGGATAGGAATCGCTTGACTGCGCGTTCAATTAGCATAATGTGGACTAATGAACTTTCCAAATAATATTTCAAATGCTGAAGTGCTTTGATGACTGCAAAAGCTTGTTTCTCTAAGTCTGAATAATTTAACTTTGAACTCTTCAACTGATACCCAAAAAATTCAATTGGTTCATCTTGACCTTCACTATCCTTTTATGTTAGAATGGCAGCAATAGAATCATTTGAAGCAAATGAGTATAACCAAAAATCTTCTTTAAGCCTAGGCTTTACCAAATATGGAGCCTCTTGTATAGCCTTTTTGATTTCTGATAAAGCTCTCTCTGATTCTGGTGTTTTCTCTACTTGGACATCCTTTTTTAGCATATGCATCAAAGGTTTGGTAATTTCAGTAAACCCGGGGATGAACTTTTTCACAAAGTTTATCTTCCCAAAGAAAGATCTAAGAGATTTCTTACTTGTGGGATGCTCAATATTCTGGACTGCTTGAATTCGGGAATTGTCTATGGCAATCCCTTCTTGACATATCACATGGCCTAATAGACTTCCAGATTTAACCCCGAAGATACACTTCTTAGGATTTAATGAAATACCAAACTCACGACATCTGTCGAAAACTTGCTGGAGATGATTAATATGATCTTCTTTTTTCTTTGAGAATATTGTAATATCATCCAAATAAACCACCACGAATTTGCCTAATAAATCCTTAAATGCTAAATCCATTGCTCTTTGAAAAGTAGCTCCAGCATTTGACAATCCAAATGGCATTCTTTGGTAGGCAAAAGTTCCCCATTTGGTGATAAATGATGTTTTGTATCTATTATTCTTATCTGTGACGATTTGATTATAGCCTGAGAAACTGTCTAAGAAAGAATATGCTTGACAACCTGAGACTTTAATCAGCATCTCATCAATTTTTGGAAGTGGATACTTATCCTTTATTGAAGCATCATTCATATTTCTAAAGTCTACACAAAGTCTTATATCACCATTTTTCTTTCTCACTGGAACAAGGTTAGCAAGCCATGTTGAATATCATACTGGATATATGATTTGTGCTTGCAACAACTTCTTGATTTCGGCTTCCATAGTTGGTTCAAATGATGGATTAAATTTCCTTTGTTTTTGCTTGACTGTTTTGCAACCTTCTATTAAAGGAATCTTATGTGTCATCACATCTTGTCTAAAAGCTTTAAGATCATCATAGGACCAAGAAAAATTGTCCAAATTATTCCTTAGACATGACAACAAGTCTCGCTTGAAATTTGAATCTATTTCCTTTGTACCATTCAACATCTTGGGCATCTTGTCTAACCCAAAATTCACTACCTCGAAAGCTTGACTATCTGGGTTTTGTAAATGCTTTCCAGTAAGTAAATTTTTCTTGAACTCGTGTTCCAAATCAATCATCCTTTTTGGAATGAAATTAGCTTTGGAATTTGACAACATTTCAGGCATCACTTGACCCTCAAATTTTTGTTTATTTTTCATAAATTTTAGTACTTGATCATCATCTTCAAATACCTGTAAATGTCTTATATTGTTTGGTACTGATGGCTGATGTTCTTCTTCAATCATGAAATCTTTGTAACTCTCTAATAATTGCATATCCAATGTTGAAGCTGCCTTTGCCAAATCGTCTGCTATAAGATTCTCTGCTCTGTTTATATGCTCTATTTGGCAATCTTGAAACTGATCTAACATTTTACAAGAAAGTTGCTTATAAGGTCTCAAGAATGAACTCTTTACGACACAGTTACATTTTACTTGTTCATAGACTAATCTTGAGTCTCCTTTTATAATGATTTCTTTGATCTTTTTGTCTAGAGCTATTCTCATACCAATACATAAAGCTTCATACTTAGCCTTGTTGTTAGTACAAGGAAAAGATAGATGAATTGCTTTGAGAATTTTGGGTGAATCATTCTTGAATATAACTATTCCAACTCCTGCACCTTTTGAATTGCATGAACCATCAAAGTATAACTCCCATTTATCCTCTTGCTTTGACTGTTCTTTTTCAGAACTATAATTTTCTTGGAGTGTACAAATTTTGTTTTCAACACCTCCTTTTTCAGCCATTTTACTTCTTCCATTTGAAGTAATATTATCTATCATCAAAGGTTCACTATAGATGTAGATTTGATTTGGTTCTCCTTTCCAAGGTAACCACATGTGAGAATAATCTGTTGATATGTAACCTGAGAAATTCTTACTCCAACTTCTACTCAATAAGAGACTATGTGAATCTGGTATATCTGCCACTTGAATAGTTACTCTACTTCTTATGCGAGGTTCAGAAGCAATTTCCAATAGAACACTTGGTAATTGACCCACAATCTTCACTCTACTTTTATCCACTTGAACAATCTTTCTATTTGATTTTTCAGGAATCAAACCAAGTTTCTTACATATAGACAATGGCATTATAGTAGACGTGGCTCCAGAATCAACCAAACAATTATGTAAATATTTATCTTTCAATTTCATTGTCAAAAGGAAAGGAGGAGCTTCCTTATCATATTAAGTCTTTAATTTCTCATCATTATTAGACACATAACTTAACTCTGATTCCCTAGCTCTCCTTTTACCCTTAATGAACTCTAAGGCCTTTCTTTGCTAATCTCCTATTTGAAGTAACTGATAGAGGCTAATATTGGCCTTGACATGTTTAAGGTCTTCAATCAAATCATACTCTCCATCACCAATGAAGCTTGATCTCTTTATCCATTTATTAAAAGACTGATTTGGAGTGGTTTGCTCCACTTGATTGTCTTTACCTATATTCTTATCTTTTCTACTTGGCACAAAAGCTTTTCTCTTAGTAGATGGATCAGTAATAACATTTGGGGGTCTAGAAGTAGTTAATCTTTCTTTTGATCGAAGATTATATCCAATTTCCTTATTGTTATTACATTCTTCATCTGATGACATATCTTCTTCAGAACTTGATAGAGAAGAAGTATCACTAGATCCATTGCTAGAAGATTTACTTGCATAGTGAACACTAGATAACTCATTATCAGATTCAATATCAAGAAAGTTGGACATAATAAGATCACTTTCATCCTCATCTTCTACTAACTTAGTGTCTTGATGTTTATGCTTTCTATTTTTCCTTTCTTCCTTGATATTAACTCTTGCCAATGCTTTTTCAAGCTTCACTATTTTGTTAGACATATCTCTCATTAATTGTCCTTTTTCAGATCCTACTCTTTCATGTTCTTGCTCTTTCTTAACATGAGATGGACCTGGTAAAGCTTTAAATTGAGCAAAATCTTGCATAGGAATCATAACTCTTTCTTCTCTTTTTTGAATTGCAATATTTTCTTCAGGATTCAAGTTCAACTATTTTTCTAACTGTATAGCTTCACTAAAGTAGTCATTTAGTGTAGTTAAGTTTGGAGTTCTCCTTAACCAAATTGAAATGTTGGGGTTGACAGCCTTAAGATAAGTTTCTTTAAGCATTTCTTCTGATGGCCTATATTGCCTTTGAAAGAGTCCACAAATTCGTTGAAACTTAATGTTGAAATCTCTAATTGACTCTTTAACTCCTTGCTTAGCTTGTATCAGCCCACAGTATAGTTGTTGTTGATCTAATTGATTACCAAACTGGGCTAAGAAAAGATTCTTCATGTCATCCCAACTTGTAATACTATTACTTGGTAAGTTTGAATACCAAATCTGAGCCATATCCTTTAGATTTGATACAAACAACCTACAAGCTTGATCTTCATGTTGAATATTTGCATGAGCTAAAGCTAACTCAAACATGTGAATATATTCTTCAGCTAAATAAGCTTTTCCAGGAATGAAAGGCTCAGGCAAATATTTGTAAACTACCTTAGGAATATCATTGTAATTTTGAAATCCTAATGGTGTAACTCCTTGCCAAGGATTTGCCATCCTATTCCTTTGAAATGTTGAACTCTTAGACTTTCTAGATCTTCTCTTACGAATTGATAAACCAGATATAATGGGTGATCTTCTTGATCTTCTAGTTTTCACTCCACTACTTGTTCCCAATTCAGAAACTTTCTTTTGTTCTTCTTCTGATGAAGAATCAGTCTTAGAATCTAGAATATCTTTTGAAACTTTGAAACTTTCCAAACTATGAAATTTCTTGGTCATGAACTGAAAATAGTATCTAATTCTTAAGCCTTACAAATAATTGTTGATGTACTAAAAGTATAAGGCTTATGAACCTAGAGGCTTAATTTTCAGCCCTCCTTCTAGCGCCAAAAGAACTGTTGGCGACCGTTTGGGACGCGACCGCCAACGAGTGTCCTCGAACAGGATTTAGGTGCCTGCTGGTCTCTGGCAACACCAAGGCCCAGATACCTCCAAATAACTCAGTAGTTAATGTGAGTATGTGTGTGTGCTGTTGCGGCGTGCGGTTGTGTGCAATGTAACGATTGCGTGTGTGTGAAATACAAATGACTTACTTTAAGAGATTCAGCCAACTTTATCAAGTACTGTGAGTTATTGAGAGTTTCCTATTTTGTTCAAACTACCTAGTCTATGCGGTCCCTATAATACCTGCTTGTAACAAGTAAAATTTTGCATAAACATTTGAGCACAACTCCGCAAATCTACTCCTAATTTTCCCCAGAGAGAGATATATAGTTCCACAAGAAAACTAGAAATAGAGCAAGATTCAAAGGAAATAGACAGAAAGAAAAGAAAGCAGATTTGTGTGGACCTCAAATATTTAAACAAGGTAAAATGACACGAGTAAACACTTCGCAATAAAGCTATTCCAAATTCAATATCTATGAATTGTTCAAACTTCCAAGACTCAAACAAGCAATATCTTCAAGACAATCCTACTGTACTACCAAAAATTGCTGCGTAAACTACCATGTACGAGACTCCATTTTGGCTAGACAGTAGATGTCAACGATTGCATTTAAACAGAACCTTTAAAAGACTTGACAATTTCTGATTGAAATAACACGGAAAATCACTCTAAAGATAAAAAGAAGCTATTCTGGTCCCATCAAAATACCAAAGATTTTCTGAACCCTCTCGACTACCAAATTGTTCCACGGCGTGACTACAAACAGAGGCTCTCTTCCAACAATCCAATAGCAGTTCCCAAACGTTGCACAATAACGAAATTTACTACTAAAATGCTCTCAAGGCTTTTTGAACACAAGCGCTTCTATGGCAAAATTTTAACAGAAATTCCTATTGGGCAACAAGAACAATAAGAGCAATCTAAAAATCCCAAAATTACTTGCCAAGAATGATACTACCTAAACCACTAGCTAAGCAATTAAAACAAAACAAAAATGAAATGCATAACTCACAGGACCATGACAAAGAGGCTGAAATCTTTACTCTAGCAAGCCATCTCACAAGCAATCGTTCACAATTTCTTCTTTACAAAGCTCTTCTCAAGACCCCAAGTGTGTCTCCAAATGAGAGCCCAAGTGTGATCCCAATGTCTTCTGTAACGTATGAGACCTCCCAAAAGTCCTACTCTTCTTCAAAAAATTGAGATTCAAATTGAGATTCTTCCTCCCTAAGAATTCCCCCCCTTCCTTTTTATAGGGTTCAAAGGTAGGTAGGGAAGTTACATATTCAAAAATATCTCACCTAACTTCTCTCCCAAGTAACTTGGCCAACCAATTAGAAGATTACTTACCCAACAAGTTAGGATATTACTTGCTCAACAAGTTAGGAGGAAGTTATGTAGTTAGGGAGTTAGGAAGTTATACATAGAATTAGGAGAAATTTATGCTAACATTAATAATTATATTGGAGTTAATGTGATATTACAAATAAATATTTTAAATACTTTAACATCAATATTGCAAATATTTTTATGGGTAGAAACTTATATATAATAATGTTTTGAAATAATATTTTATGACTTGGGATAATTAAAGGTAAGTTTTCTAAAACAGGGCTTCACACTATATGTACTTCATTAATGGTTATTATATCTATATATATGTATATATGTAGATTAATTTGTTAGATATTTTAATCACCGATGCTTTTGTAAAGTTATATACGAGTGTTAGTAATGAAATAATTTTACATATATCTTGGTGAAAGTGGCAGAGTTAATGAATGGGTTAGAATAATTCTTCTTTGTCTTCCCTGGTAAATCGCGTGGATAATCGGCAACAGTTCCAAAACAGCAGGCGTAATCGACTGGTTCGTTTTCTCCTTTCTCTGCACAAAACCTGTAAGAACCGACACATGTTCTACCCAAGATCCAAAGTGTTGTATCAACCAAAACCGTATGTTTGAACTACCACTACACAATAAGGCCCTGCAAAAGCATAACCGCCACCACGGGAGAAGGCTCTGCTGCTGCATTTGGAATTTCTGTTTTGCCCCTAATTGGCTTAGGGCTTCCTATGTTTTTTAAATTTTTTCTTGAATCGTCTTGTAGAACCAAGGGTGAATGTATTGTAAATCTATATCAATCGAAATCGTAAGAACCTTCAGAACCGTTGCTGCCCGCACAACTGAAACCGCTACGGCCTGCAACAAAAATAAAATTGGGGCCCCAACAAAATGTGACTTCTTTCTCCGTATATTGTGTGGAGAGGGTTTTAATTTTTTGTTCTTTTAAAATATCCTGTGTTTATGGCATAGATGTCTGTCTGCGTCAGGATGAATGTTGCGCGGTGGTTTGTGTAGGGTTTCGGTGCTCCTTGGGATCGCCTCCAACTTTTTGTGCTTGTTCTAAATCAGCATTTCGAGCAACGTCAATGATGGCGGTGTAGAGCAAGGACTGCGGTGGTGTTTGTTGGCTTGGCCATGATTTTGCGGTGGCTATGTATTTCCCAGGAAC
This sequence comes from Gnetum montanum, assembly GCA_015680685.1. Classification (NCBI taxonomy): domain Eukaryota; kingdom Viridiplantae; phylum Streptophyta; class Gnetopsida; order Gnetales; family Gnetaceae; genus Gnetum; species Gnetum montanum. The sequence goes on along the minus strand of MNCI01010591.1, from coordinate 201,583 downwards.
ACCACGGTCTTCCTTTCCCTTCACTGATATTGCTGCATAATCTTTCAAAACAACCGAGGGGTTGCTGATTTTTGTTTAATTTCTAATTTGCAAGGAGTTTCAAATGTTATCTTAAGGATACGACTGAATTTAACAACTGGGATCTGCAACTTAGTGCCTTCCACGTAAATAGCATACTTCCTTCCTTGCTGATTTTACTATCCTCTGATCTTTAATAAAGGAATAATCTGGCACTTTCATCTTGTACCCAAAAGGCTTCAACATCAAATTCTTTACCAGTGAATCAATCTTCTAAAAACACCCATCAATGCTCAACACTAAAGCTGTAATTTACTTGTAAATTTACAACCATGGATTCCTCCAATTTTGAATAAAATATTTCAATTGTTCCATGGAATGGCCAAATGTGCAACAGTATCTCCTCACCATTCTAAAGGGGTTTGTTAATGACTTTTTTCAAATCCAAGTTATATTATCTCAATGCGTGTAACCTCAATCAAGCCTTTGTATAGATTAAAAACATAGAGGAGGCAGCCCAAAATAGCAACGATCCTACGTATTTAGCCTTTAAGAATCAACACAGTAAGAAAGATAAAGAAAAGGCTAAAACAACTATAGTGGTAGTAGCAGAAACATAGCAAGAAAACGTGGGACAATAAAGCAAACTGCCTGTTGCCCCTACTAATTATTCTAAACCCAGCCCCAAAAATGCACCGGAATCATCCTCATCACAGAACCAAACATCGAATCGCACGAGAAACATTGAGAGAAAAGAACCCTCCCAATACACGTCGTTGCCTATGAACCCATCGCAACTATTCGACCAACTCTTGAAGGCTGGATTAATGAAACATAAACAGTTATCCCCTGGTGCTATCCAAAGACATGATCGGTTCTATCAACTAGTTCAGAATCCAAGCCTAGCAACGCCGGATAATCCTCCAGTATGAAAAGGCTTCAGAATGGACCGCTTCTACAACTATCACGAACGTAACAGACATGGCACGGACTACTATTTCACCCTTAAACAAGACATCCAACGAATGATCGACAGAGGTCAAATCACTTTTGATGAGGCTAACTCGGTCCAACAACAAAACTAGGCCATGGGTATGTATAAAGATCCTCTAAATACCAAAGAGGCACCGTACATTATTAACACAATCTACCTAGATAATGAACCTGAAACACCTTGCATTAACACTGTCTATTCTGACCATGAGCAACAAACACCTAATAAGCCATTTGTAGTGCATATTTCACCCACTGTACAAACATCCATGCCACAACCATCAAGTCCCCCGCAGTAGCCTTATGTTGTCTACGTACCCCCCACTGTAGCAACTTCTAACAACCCGACACGTGAAAAACCATATGTGGTGCATGTACCTCCTGCCGCTACTTCCACAAACTCACAAACACCTTCTATTTGGCTTGCCCCTTATGTAGTCCGAGTACCACCTGCTGTTGCGACAGTGGAGGTCCAACCTCCACCTAAACCAATCCCATATGTCGTTAGGACACCCGAAAGTCCTAATGATTACCAATCCTCCACCTCGCAAATGCAAAGTAAACCCAGTCCTTATGTCATCAGGGTGCCCAGCTAACCTTCTGCTCAACCGCATGTGACCATCCAAATGCAACCTTACCCGACTCCATACGTAGTATGAATTCCAAAACAACCTGAGACTCCGAAATCAACCGCACCCCCACGCCACACACGAGAACTCTTAGCGGATAAGCTCACGCGCAAACGCTTGGAGAAGGAGCATCAATGGCTAGCCATAGGACCTCCTAAACTGACTCCACTAAACACAATACCCATGACACCACCTAATGATCAACCAAACACAGGCCATGAGGGTGAATCATCCAGAAAACATGATACGTCTAAAACAACGATTCCGGGCAAAAACGACAAACCAACGACACATGAAATAAAACTGTTGGACCTAATGGACCAAGTCACTGCTGACAAACATACGCCAAACAGTAGAGACCAAGCCATAGCCCTAACATAAGTCACACAAGTGCTCAAACAAAAGAATACTTCACTGAGCTTATATGACCTAGTTTTAACATCCCAAACACATCGCGAAGCTTTGGTGTGCATGTTAACATCTATCCCAGTAAGCGAGGACTTGCCTCCAAATGAACCTTCAATTCATGCGGTAATGTACTCGCCTCAAGGGTCAACCCCTAAGCCACTATGTTTCCACAAAAACAACATCAAGTTGGATGAGAAAATGGAAGAGATAACAATAGCCCCTATGTTTATAACAATAAGAGTAAACCAATTCAAGATACATAGGGTCCATGTAGATGATGGAGCTGCCACAAACGTAGTGCCATATTCCATCGTCAAACAACTGGGGCTTATAGAGCTAATAAGACCAACCACCACTACATGTTTGAAATCATTCAGCAGATCGCACATGATAGTCAAAGGCAGCGTGACCTTAGACTTCATAGCAGGGGATCAATTCCCCACATCCACCGACTTTGTGGTAATCGATGAAATGCCAAGGTTCAACCTAATATTGGGAAGGCCTTGGCTGGCCGAACTAAAAGCAATCTCTTCCCCTATACACCAAGAGATCCACCTGCAGTATGAAGGTGGCGAAATCGTTATACATGGGGAGGCTGTTATACCCATCATCTCATCGTACGTTGACACAGACCAAGGCTCAGAGGTTAAGCTTGAAGAGCCTAGACAACATGACATAAATGAACAACAATTGGTAGGTGATCATCCTTTAAACACAAAAGAAAATCCACCCAAAACAAAAATACCTGGGCCCGACATTTTACATACGCAACCTCACCTAGAAACCACAACGGACACAGAAACCACAATACATGCAGAAGCGCAACAAAACACTAATGCGAAAACAATTCCATCAGATGTCCCTTGGGCTGAATTACCATTTAACGTGATTAGTGAAGGTGACATTGAATATAGAATCATACCCGCTAACACATCACCTAATGTCAAAATGAGAAAAATCAAGAAATTACTAAAATAATAAACAACCACCTGTCCGAAATGATGTTAAACTACAAGTCTAAAATGACATTAAACTATCATTCCAAGTCTGGAATAACATTAAACTATCATGTCTGCAATGACATAAAACTAGCCACGATCAGAAATGGTCGGTCAACCAAGAAATCCAACAGTGTCATTCGAAACGTCCCTTGCTTACGCCGGGGTCCAAAATGGCCTTAAACTACACATATGGCCCGAAATGGCCTTAAACTGGTGCGTATATGACCCGAAATGGCCTTAAACTAGTGCGTATGTGGCCCGAAATGGCCTTAAACTAGTGCATATGTGGCCCAAAATGTCCTTAAACTAGATCATCCACTTATACTTTGTTTTTTTCCCTCAAATTCTGGTTCACTGTTCAAATTTACGCTTGCATTGTCATGTTGTCCTTTTTCACAATTATCTTTCAGTCCTACTTATAATTACATTCGTGCACTACAATTAAACCACAAAAACAAACCAAAACATTTTACATTGCTGTGTTATGTTTACAATTAAACTCAAAATCAACAAAAAAAACTTTTTATACATATACATGTAATGATGTACAATTACAAGATTCAAATGATTTTATTCATCCATTCAAGATAACTCAAATCACTCAATTTACAATTCACGTATAAATCTAAGTTAGAATAATTTTGAAGCAAAGATCAAACATCTGGGGTAGGAGGATCGTCCCCTTTAGACCCGTTGGCATCATGAGCCCCCACTCCACTGGGGCCAACTCCTTGAACATCATCATCTCCTTGATCCTATAAAATGCAAAGGGAACAATCAACATAAGGATAAAAGAGAAAACCTTCAAACATTATTCAGTGAACGAATTTCATGATAACAAAATGCTTACCGAAGGGGACCACCCTAAACCAAATTCTAGTCGGCGAAGGATTTCCTCTTCTGAGACACTCGTCCAATCGGTCCCATCAAGGCCTGGGTCGACATCTACCAAGGCCTTCCCCTTGTCAACAACTGACCAGGTAGGACGTTTTAAAGGGAATTCACCCACAGAAACCTCCCTAGAAGCAGTTGTAATCACCCTTGTAGGTGATTCCATCTCAACAGTTGTATTTTGAGCAAAGGTATCAAATGCAAAGCATAGACCCAGACACTCCACAAACATCTCAAGCTGACGCTTTTCAATAGATACCTCTTTCAATGATTTCTTATAATGATGCTTGTGGTTCTTTTCATCCTAACCCCATTTGCACTTGGAAGTGAAAGCCTTCCAATCCTGGCACTTAAGGTTCAATAGATCCACTTGGGCCTTACGCTATACTAGTTTCCAAGTTAGTGATGCGTGATGATTGAGTAGGTTCCAGTATCTAGTATACGTGACCTCGGAAGTCTGCCAAGAAAAATCATCACTTAGTTTAGCAGAGGTGAACTCATATGGAGCCTTGAGGTCATCATGCTCGACTGACAACTTAGAAACTCCTTTCTCCTTTGATTGAACTTGCAACCACAACTACTCAATGGAACGTCTACAAGTCCAAAGCGATTTGGCGTTGTGTATAAGACCCTCTGTCACCTCCTCGTAAACTGGACTTGGCACCTGCTTGACTTCTGGGAATAGTGTGGGCAAACTCTCAATGTTAACTATCTCAGATGGATCCCACCTCAATTTGGCACCTACGCACAGGAAAAGAATGAATGATAAAATGACAAAAAAGAAAGGAGTGTGAAACTCTAAAGTTATAAAAAAAAACTTGCAACACTTATACCTATCTTAGGGTGGGTTTCCTGAATGCGTTCAATGGCTTCCTCAGTGATACTAGCCACAAAATCCATTTTACTTGGCATCTCTGTCCAAGTAAATGGTCCATGAGTATGAGATGGACTAACCTCTGCGGTCCTTTCAGGGGGGACCATTTTCATGGGCACGTCCAGCCGCATCGTTCTGGTTTCACTACCTTTGTTTGGAAGCGATGAAAACATAAAAATAACACACCATAAAACAAAAACTCATGAAGCGATGCAATAAAATAAAAGAAAACATACCGTGTTCCCTGTCCCCTTCTAGGTTTGGAGGGTCGCCAATGTCCAACCTTCCCTTGAGGAAGCTACTGAACATTTCATCGACACCACTTTGGTCATCGAAGAGTTCAGTATCCATGGTGTCTTCCCATAGCTCCTCCATTTCTTCCACCTGGTCCTTGCTGGCCTCTTCCTCATCGGTCACTAACTCTATTGTAGCCTCCTCCTCTTCAATGATAGTCTCTAATTCCTGCCTCCTCACTTCTCGAGTCAGGTCTGAAGGCATCAGTGGTACATAAGCGGTCAAAAAAAATTATGAATAGGATGAAAATGAGAAATCAATAACTGTACTAAGTTTACTTACCTCAGATAGGCATCTTGAACCGTATGCACTTCACCCGTGGCTTGTTCACATTTGAGGCCTCCTCAGTTAAACATTCATGCTTCGTCAACTTCGACTTGGCTTTCCCAATTGTCTTGTTAATGACACAGTCGGCTCTTCTGGCAGTATAAGGCACATCATCTGGTTCCAACCCCAAACTGTCACGTGTGTGGATCGAGGTACCAGATGATCCTCCTATCGTGATAGACACTGACTCATCAATCCCCTCAGGAGCATCTTGGGACTCGGCTATTTCAAACAAATGGTTGATCCACGGGTGAGATAATTGACCTCGATCCCGTAGAACATACTTATTATCTGTGTGAACCACTAGAAACTCAGCTAAGTGGTGAAGATAACCAGCAAAGAATGCAAAGGTAAAGTGAGACTACACCTCAACATTTGAGCGCAATCGCACTATCTCCTTATGAAGGCCCGACAACAAAAATTGGGCCCAGTTATAATGCATTCCAGTTTCTAGGACATTTTGCATAATACGCATAGCTTCAACACCAAGACTCCACACCTAGGAAAGGGATTTAGGGAATACACGTGCCCTAAACAGGGGATATAATTCATTAACTTTTTCAACTTTTGACTTCCCCTACATAGGGAATCCCTTAGCACCCTTGGTAATGCCCAACCAATCCTCTAACTCACGTACCGTATGAAGCTCTTTATGAGCCCTGTCCAAAACTACATTTATACCATTCACCGGTATACCAAACAGGTTCAAAAATAATTTAGGCAATAGATGGAAAGTTTTCTTAACACCCTTACTCCAGGTGCTATAGTAGGAGACGGATTTGTCGAACAAATCAACAATTCCGATCATTTCGGCTATAGACACATCATGGCTAGGAGTTGTAAAGAGCTCCATAAGGGTAGCGTCATTTAAACAATGGACGATGGATGGCGAGGCATGAGTGCACAACCATTTCTGAGCCTTACTAATCTTCCCGAACTTCATAGAGAGAGTACTGTCAGTTCATCCGGTTGTGATAGGGTCTCCGCCGGGAGGGACATCAATTGTAGATACAATTCGAAATCATCACATCAGTATAACCCCCGACAGTCAAACAAACATATTAATACATCTAGAGAATATGGTCTCTTACCTTCAGTGGTGGACTTAGAGGTGCTACCCAAGTCAGAGTCACGAGGAAAAATTGGTCCCTTAGGTGACCAATCTCCATGCAACCATCCACGAGTTATGCATTGTATGAACGCTCTAGAAAACTGTTTGTGAAAATGGACAATATCACCGTTGGTTTGAGCTAACACAGCTCCACGAAGGGTGGGATCCACCATAAAGGTTTCTAGAGTGGTATGAGCCAGGGCAAGCCCATCATCATCAATGCATGTGCCATCTTGGGTAACTTGGGGCCTGCAAAAGAACAGTTGTCAAAATAGAAGCAAACGCTGAACCATAAAATCAAAAATGACAAGCTAAACAATATTACCTCTCTACTTGGTATATTGTGCCAAGAGGATTCTAAAACAATGTGTGTGCATGTGCAGCCAGAAATAAGGTGTTGTTCAGATAATCACATCCTCGTGGCAATAGGTCCCACATGCACGTTAACGGGTGAGTAGATCTTGGCCCACCAGAGGGACCACCCTCATCAACGTCTTCCATGAAGACCGCGACGTCCTCCGAAGCTCCTGGAAACATCAACTCAAGCATGCTCTAGGCCACTTATTCTTTCAGGTGTGACCAAACCACCACCTTGAATCTGTCCAGCATGAAGGCAAGGAATTCATAGGCCCCTTCCCTGAACCATACCCCATTATTGTCAATAGTCAAATCAGGGGTAGGTTCATTAGTCTCAATGAGGCCAGACCACGTCAGTACCCCAACTAGCTCAACTACCAAGAGGAAAGGTTCAGCGTCCCTGCAGGCAACCAAAATTCCATGATAAATTATCCATGCATGAAAATGAGATGAAAGATAAAATTTCACATTGTAGGCCAACACTTAGAAAAAATTACCAACTATTTACCCTCGGTGTATACGCTACCTAACACGGCGTATACGCTGTCGAAAAACTATTTATGCTCAACGTATACGTTGCCTAACTCAGCATATACACTATCGAAAAGCTGTTTATGCTCAGCGTACATGCTACCAACAAACTTTTCGCACTCGTTTGCACTTGGCGCACATGCTGTGAAACTAGTTTACACTGTGAAAACAGTTCTCGCTATGAAAACAGGTCTACGCTATACGCCACCTGAAAAAGAACAAACTGTTCACACTCATCATATACGCTGTGAAAGTTCTCAGTGTATACGCCATAAAACCCTTCAGTGTATATGCTGTGTAAACAGTTTACACTAAATACTATGTAAACAGTCAGCGTATATGCCATGATAATAGTCAGCATATACACTGTGAAAATCGTCTATGTTACACAATGATAAAATCATCTACGCTGCATATTGTCAAAGTCCTATACGCTACACATTGTTCAAACTATCTATGCTATACGCCAAGGAAACCTTCTATGCTCAACGTATAGGCCCTTTACGTTAACTGTCTACGCTGGGCGTATACGCCGAAACCCTCTACGCTGGGCGTATACGCTGAAACTCTCTACGCTACAAAAATTGCCTACGCCAAAATAACATGTACATACGAAAAAAACTAATAGAGGTAGGATTAGAGCCTACCTATGTGATGATCCAAGCCACAATGGAACCCTCAGCTTGGGTAGACACTAAAGCATGGCCTCGCTCTCCTCCGCGAAAGTCAGATCAGGCTCCTTCCTCCCCTGGCCTTCTACCTCCGTGCCCTTGCCCATTTTGGCGTCCTCTACGCTGAGATTGATAGTTCTATGCTGAGGTCTGAATCTCTACACTGAATTTTGAGCCTCTACACCGGGGTCTAAGTCTCTACACCGATGTTTTAAGCCTCTACACTAACGCTGAGCCTTTACGCAGGAGTTGGAGGTTTACGCTGTGGTTTAGTCGTTTACGCTTATGCTCAATATTTCTTCATTTGCGCTTACGCTTAAGGTTTACGCTACGCTCACCGTTTACACTTACACACGATGTCTATGCTCACTTCAAATTCACAGTGTTTACAAATGACACCCCTACCCTTTATATAGCGTTGAACGCCACCGCCGCTGCTGCCGCCTTGCACTTTGCTTCTTTTTTATTTGTTTTTATTTTCATTTTAATTAAAATTTGTTTAGAAACACAAAATATATATATTTAAAACAAAAAAAATATTATTACATCCTGGTTCCCCTGTAAACCAACTTCAGACGTCCACACCGAACATTCTAGTGCAAACTCTCCTGTGTACATTATCCAGCCCGGTATGGCCTTAAACTGCCATGGCAGCCCGGTAAGGCCTTAAACTACCACCAGCAGATCACATTCAGCCCGGTATGGCCTTAAACTACCATGTTCGGCCTGGTAAGGCCTTAAACTACCATGCGTCTTGGTGTGACAATAAACCACCATCATGCATGTACACACAACTTACGCTGCCAGAGAACATCAAACAATACCTATTAGCTCATTATGCTCTCTGTTTATTGGCAGGAGCAATCCTGATGGATTGTCAACATTTATCCGCACCATTAATCATCGATGGGTCGTACGGAAAGATCACAAGGGACATTGACATAAATCTCATCCACTTAAGTTTATCAATGGATGATGCAGTCATAGCCTCAACACAGCAAACGCTAGATAACTACAAAAGTATGATAAAGCCCCTTGACATAGAAGCTGAAAACATCACTGAAGACCCGTTAACCGAAACCCCCATCGCCATGCCTGATAGAGAAATTAAAACATTAAAACTAAGTACAATACTACAACCTCAACTGGTCAAAGACATAGAGGATGTGCTTAGGGACAACATAAAAGCATTCGAGTGGTCATACATGGACATGCCTGGATTGGATCCTCGAATCGTCTAGCATAATATTATCCTTGATCCAAAATTGAGGCCAGTGAAGCAAAAGGCATGAAAGGTTAAACTTGAGGTGGCATTGGTAGTTCGCAATGAGATCACCAAGCTTTATCAGGCTGGTTTCATTTGGGCTGTTGATTACGCCAATTGGGTATCCAACATGGTCATTGTCCCGAAAAAGAACAGAAGTATTTGCTTATGCATTGACTTCCGAGATCTAAACGTTGCAACCATAAAAGATGATTTTCTCCTACCTAGCATCGATTAACTTGTTGACTCGACTACTGGGCATACCCTATTATCTTTTATGGATGGTTTCTTAGGATGCAACCAAATATGCATTAACTCGGAGCATCAGCTCCGGACTACTTTTATGACACCATGGGGAACCTTTTGTTATACAATGATGTCCTTTGGTCTCAAGAATGCTGGGGCCACATATCAAAGGGCGATGACATTCATTTTTAGCAACTACATGCTACACTCGCTCAACGATTACATGGACGATATTGTGGTTAAATCGAAGACATCAGAACAACATGTACAAGATCTCGACCTAGTACTAAAGCGTTGTTTAAAATATGAACCGAGACTTAACCCAAAGAAATGTGTCTTCGACATGAAAACTGGCAAAATGCTCTGATTCATAGCCTCGAAAGCAGGGATACGAGTAGACCTTGATAAAGTTAAGGCCATAACAAACTTAAAACCACCTGGCAACCTTACTAAACTTCAAGGTCTACAAGGTAGATTATAGTTCATCAGATGTTTCATAGAAAAACTAATAGACAAGTTAAAACCTATGAACCACTTGCTACACAAGAACGTCCATTTTGAATGGACTCCACAGTGTCAAGAAGCATTCAACCATATTAAAATAGCACTTGTCTGACTACCCACAGTTTATCTACCTCAAAATGATAGATCGTTTTACATCTACCTCACCACTTCGGATTCGTCAATCGCATCTATGCTTTGCCAGAATCAAGATGATGGAACCGAAGTCCCTATCTGTTACTTAATTCATGCATTAGTTGCCCACAAAAAAAGGTATAATGAGGTGGAGAGGTCATGTTTAGCCCTGGTCTTTTCTCTAAAGAAATGGCGACATTACCTCTTCCGTAATCAAGCTAACATAATCTGCAAGGATAATGTGCTTAGAGCCATCACCAGAAATATTTACGAGACAAGTCAAATAGTCCGTTGGAAAGCCATGATAGCCGAGATTGACCTACATTACATAGCGCAATCATCAGTTAAGGGTCAAGCCATATCAAATCAAATGACCACGTCACCAATGCACGATCAAGAAACAATAGAGCCAAAATTCCCAGATGAAAATGTAAGCGCAATAGACATAGTACCTAATGACTAAGATGTCATTCTAAACTTTGATGGAGGATCCACCTCTCGAAGGGGAAGTGCTGCCACTGTCATCACCTATCCCTCCGAAGAGATCAAACCCTTTGCTTATCGTTTTAACTTTCACTGTACCAACAACATAGCAGAGTACAAAGGTCTCCTTAGAGGTCTTGCGGCAGCACTGGCTTCAGACATCACACGACTTTTGGTCAGAGGAGATTCACAACTGGTTTTGAACCAAGTCATAGATATTTATACATGCAAAGCGCAACATTTACAAAAATACTGTGACTTGGCAAAACATTTAATGGGGCAATTTGAAAATATCGATGTGCAACACGTCTCTAGAAACGATAATACCATCGCAAATGCACTGGCTACCTTAGCATTAAACATATCGCCCGACATGTTCCATACATTGCCAAGCTCCATAACAAGTTTTGCCAAACCAATAATTGATACTCTTGATACCTTGCCAATCGCATCTGTTAGCACAACACACGCAATAGAATGGTATGATGACATAAAAGAGTACCTTCTACGTGGTGAAACACCGCAAAACTTAACGAATGCACAAAAATATGCGGTACAAAAATGTTCTAAGAAATATGCACTAGTAGGGGACACACTATGTCATCGATCCTATGAAGGCATACTATTAACATGCGTTGGTACCGCTGATGCCCAAACCATTGTTGAGCAGGTACATGAAGGACTATGTGGAGGACATATAGCACCAAAAGAAATGGCAACAAAAATAAGGCACTTAGGTTATTATTGGCCACACATGGAGTATGATTGTCTCTCCAAGGCTAAAACATGCAATACCTATCAAAGACATAGTAATCTAATCCATGTCCCACCAAATGAGTTGCATACAGCGCAAATCACATGGCTTNAGACTATATCTAAACACGTATGCAACTTCATTCTCGAAAACATTGTAACCCATTTTGGCATCCCCATGACCATCATGACTGACAACGGGCCACAATTTAGCAGTGCTAAAACCATAACCTTCTATGAAATTCTAGGGATCAAAACCTCATTTTCATCCCCTTATTGCCCTCAAAGTAATGGGCAAGCAGAGGCAACAAACAAAACCATCATTACAATACTTAAAAAGATGCTTACCCAAAGTAAGAGAAGATAGCACAAACAGCTGGTATATGCATTGTGGGCTTATCGCATGACACATCAAACTTCAACAGGTAAAATGCCATATAGCCTTGTTTACGGTTCAGAAGCTATTTTATGTCTGAAATTATAGGTACCATCTTTAAGGATCACACTTTCCGGACTCCTCGACGAAGGGCAAAATAATGATCTACGCATCATTGACCTGGACTTGGTAGAGGAGGAACACATACATGCACTCGATCAGATCGAATGGTACCAAAAACAACAATGGTAATGCCATCAGCATGACATCCACAAGTGCCCCATCAAAGAAGGCGACCTTGAACTTAAGGCCGTTCGGGAACACCCGGACAAATTCTTAGCCAACTGGGAAGGGCCCTACTTGGTCACCAAAGCATACGACAACAGAGCATTCAAGTTAGCTTATACGGAAGGGAATGAGTTTGCAAATCTGACCAATAACTTGTTCTTGAAACCGTTCCATATTTGAGTACAAGCTCAGGTACGTGAGAGTCCTAGAATCATGACTATAAACTAATACCATAGTGAGTCCTGGAATCACAACTATAAACTGATACCATAGCGAGTCCAGGAATAACGACTATAAACTGATACCACAGTGGGTCCAGGAATCACAACTATAAACTGATACCACAACGGGTCCAAGAATCATGACTTAAAACTAATACCACAGCTCGTCCTGACATCATGACGATAAAATGATACCACACAATGTCTGCAATGACAATAAACTAGCACCCGTACGGTACGACAGTAAACTACCATAGTTGCATTCACCAGAGTCCGCTAAGACTATAAACTGGTTTGCTTCTTCATAGTCCGCTAAGACTAGGAACTAGCAATGCACTGTCTACCATGACACTAAACGAGCAATGTCCAATGGGTCATGATGTAAAACTAACCCACGATAGTCCGCTAAGACTATAAATTGGAAATTTCATCTCTGGTTCTTCAATCTATGGTTGCATTCAAACTTCATCAGAATTGCTGCATCGCTCGCCATCTGCCAATCATACCAACATTGCCGCCATTCATATACAATGCCTGAACTCTCATCTGATGCCTTCGTTTCATCAGTAGCTATTTTAAGTCTAAGCTTACTTATTCACTCATGGTTTTCTTGTCTTTTCGGAGTTGTGTTTGTAGGATGACACTCAAAGGTGTTCATACAAGAATGCACTTCATCATAAGCAGCAAGATGAGACGTTGTTTGCAGCGCATGTGACAAGACTAAATAAAACCATTCACTAGTACCCCCCCCCCCCCCGGTTTCATATCCCACCTATCCATCAACCCCTTATACTTGGCTACATCCCAACTACATCTGGTATAGCCCAAAACATCGAACATACCATTTCATATCGTGCCACTCCTAAGCGGTTGCAACCCACAACATGGCATTTGAAAAAAAAAAGCGTTGTCACTTCCCGCATAAAACACAAGACGGGACGACAATGGCCTCAAAAGCAAACGCTCATGTCTAAAATAATCAAGAAACATACTGTTGCATGGCTCTGGCTCTCCACCAACAGGTTCCCCATTGAACATTAAGCAAGGGTCCTGTTCCTCCAAAGAATGCAACACATCATCACGTAGCTTTGGTTCTACCAACAAGTCCTCTTGGATATTAATCAAAAGTCTTGTTCTACTAAAGGACACACATCTCATGTCTTGATTCTGAGTCTGCTACACAATGGCTATTGACAAGGATCAGCATGACCCGCATACACACTAGAACACCCANAATGGCTATTGACAAGGATCAGCATGACCCGCATACACACTAGAACACCCGTTTCACTATGCACAACCTTGATTCCTCCCAAATCCCCCACAGTTTCTCTTTCCCTATCAAATACAAATTCTATTTCCCATAATCCCATTTACTACTGAACACGGTGCGACGACATCTAGTTAGGTGGCCAAGGACAAAGCCTCTATTGAGTTGCTTATGGTGTTTTGCACTTCTTTGTCGATGCCTCTCAGGTCGATTCCTCCAAGCGTCAACAAAGAAGGGCCAATAAAACATCACAAAATTCTGAGCTTAGTACGTTCCCAACAAGAATCGAGCTTAAGGACCCACCGATAGCTTCTTGCAGAGTCGAACTCGACGATGAGCAGTTCCCTGGGATCCACAGATGACCGCAGTGACATCTGGTATCAAACATGGCAACTTTGGAGATCAAGATACTTAGTTTTCACTAAGTATACATTCTCAGCGTATACACCCAGCGTATAAGCTCAAGTTTACATTCTCAGCATATAAACCTAGCGTATATGCTCAAGTTCATATTTCTCAGCATACATGCCCAGCGTACACACCCAGCGTACACGCCCAGCATACACGCCTCACATGTACGCTCAGTAGGTACGATTGATGTATACGCCCGACACGCAATCCTTGAAGATGGCATGGAGACAACACCATAGAGCAAGACTTGGTACAAGGCATCAACTCATGAATAGAGAAACCATCAGCATATATGCCAGCATCCACAGTGTATATGCCCAACGTATACACCCGTGTGATACAGCATATACGCCTAGCATATACACCTGCTTGATATAGCTTATACGCCCAACGTATACGCCCAGCAAGTGTAACATGTACACTTGTAAATTTTATCCTTTTGTACCTAGTCAATGCACCACATGTTACCCAACCTAAGTCTAATGACCAAACCTGTATAAAAACCCCAATTTTTCACTAGATCCAGGTCGGTTGGCAATTTTGAGCAAACTAGAGAGAAAAACAGAGAGATGCTAAGAACCAGAGCAGAGAACCTGATACGCTGGACTTCAACCCTATACGCTGAGCATACAGCCTCTACGCTGTTCTTACAGTTTGAACCAGCCCACAGTCATCCCTGCATCCACCAGGGTTATTCGTCTGCCTTGTGTCAAAGCCACAACTGTGCTAGACCGGTGCATTGTAACTTTCATTTTGAAATAGCATTGTTACATTTTCTTCCTCAAATCTGTTACATTTTTGCATTAATTTTTGCACGTATACTATTTATGCTCTTTTACATTTATGCTCCATTTGCATCAATTACGTTGTTTATGCTCTACTTTACGCCTGTTACACCGTTTACATATAACCCAGCATATAGCACCTCAGTGTATGTTTGGGGAAATCCTTGCCTGATCCGCGTGCAGACCACTCAAGGTACTCTACCTTCGGTAATTCCAACTTGCCCTCAAGTGAAGGTAGGGTCTTCTGTCCATGTCCGGATATCTCCAAGTCTCTGTTTCCTTCCAGCCAGAGATCAATGATTTCAGATGGTACAATTACCATAGCAACTTTGACAATAGAAACAAAGACTACAAACTAGGGGGCCGAAGGCCAATCCACCCAAGGTCCCTACTAATAACCACAATAATCAACCATCAACCTCTAGGGATATTACAATGATGATACCTAGATTTAACTAGGAAAGAAATGACAAGTTCAAATATACTATCTTACGTATGAAACCATCCAAGTTACTAGACCAACTATTAAAAAGTGGATGCATGTGACATAAATAAATGATAGAAGCTACTCAAAAGAAACATGAGTGGTTATGCAAAATAGCCAAATAGCCCACTTGGGTAATGAAGGATGATCCCCAACTACTTAGGTACTTCAAAATAGACCATTTCTACCATTATCACCAACGGCCAAGTCATGACATAGACTTTTGCCTCATGCTAAAGGATGACCTATAGAGGATGATAGATAAGGAAAGCCCATCTTAGATGCTTTCAATCCAATTTGATCACAAAATCAGTTTATGTAGGTCTACAAAGACCTGTTGAATGCTAATGATAGCTCCTATGTTATTTCAACATTCAACATTGATGATGATTGGAGACTTGCAAGAGAATCATTTGTGATTTAAGTACCCCTCTACAATGAAAGGGATTCTTTAGACTCCACTAGCTGAAGATCCTCCTTCATCATAAGATTACCATCACAAGTGCCTTTAAGGGATCCTTTTGTTATTAGAGTACCTTAGCCTAACACAATCCAACTGGCCATAGTTCAAACAACTGTACAACAAGCTCTTCTGATGGCCAATGCTATTTCCTCTTCTTCACAACCAACAACTGATAACCAAAAGATCTCAAGAAGAAACATAAGAAAAATCCCAACAAGGGTGACAAGCAAATAAAGGCATGAAAGGAAGTGGGTCCACCAAATCCCACTCCTGTTTTAGCCATATCCATAAACTCCTCTACCCAAGTTGTTTTAACCAAGAAGCCACAAGAGGACAGTAAAGCCCATAACTAGTACAATGATGAAACGTCCAAATAGCCAGAACTTAAAGTCAAAGTTCACATTTTGGGATGCATGGAGGAAGTAAAGCACAACCAGGGCAAAAAGTCCATAGCCAACAATAAAACCTTCCTCAGTGCAATGGACCAATTCAATAAATCCCTCATGTAAAAGAATAAAACCTTAAGCTTGTATAACTTGATCTTGAGTTCTACTATATAGTGTGAGGTGTTAGTGAAAATGTTAGTAAGGACATCCCCACTAATGAGGAAGCCATTCATGTAGTGATGGTTCCTTCCTCATCAAGGGAGGAGAAGTCAACATCCTTAACATTTCACGATAGTGAAATCAAGGTTAATCCCAAAAATGGTGAAGTAACTATGGCTCCTTTATTCATAACCATACACATAGGAAAATTTAAAGTACATTAGGTGCATGTTGATGATGGAGCTACAATGAACATCATCCCAAGAACCATTTTTGAACACTTGGGCTTAAATAAGAAAATGCAACCTACAACCACCATAGATCTTAAGTCCTTCAATGAATCAAGAGTTGCTATCAAGGGATCTATCTCCTTGGATTTTGTATCAAGGAAGAAATTCCCAAAAATTCCTTCAAGAAGAAGCTCCCAGCCATGATGTCCAACAACCCAAAAGAGAGCAATAACCAAAGAAAGCTAACAATAAAAATGATAAGCAATGGGATGCATTATGGGATGAACTTTTTTTTAACATCATAAGCAAAGGGAATGGTGAATATAAACATGTGTAGAGTAGGCTTTACTCACTCCCTAATCTTGAAAATATTATGAAGAATTTGCACAAGTGAATTTCACCTTAACCTTTTCCATCCCATGCCCCTATGACCAAATGCAATGATAGCCATGTAGCCTTACTTTTCTTTTATAGTTTATTATATCTTTTTATTCATTTTTTATTTTACTCATGCACGTAGCCTATGCATGTAGCCTAAGTTCATTTGCATTTTTACCTTATTTTTACAACCTTTCTTTATTTTTAACTTATTTCATAAACATTAATAAAGCCTTATAAATATACTTCATTTTCATAATTGCTCTGCTAAGACCTTAAATTGGCATCATGGCCTATCATGGCCTTAAATTGACAAAGACAATCACATAACATAATGTGCTAAGACTCTAAACTAGCATCACCATCTACTAAGATATGAAATTAGCATTATGGCCTATCATGGCCCTAAATTGGCAAAGTAACCACAACATATCATGGCTCCCTATGGCCTTAGACTAGAAAAATCACAATCCACTAAGACTCTAAACTGGCATTGCCATCTACTATGACATTAAACTAGCATTATGATCCATAAAAAATTCAACATATCCATTCTCAATGTTCACAATGTTTACTACATTTACAATGTTTATTAAAACTATAAATACATATATCCAAAAATAAAATAAAAATAAAAATTTAAAGTTAAAATATCCATAACATACATAAGCCATGGCCACGTTGTGTGACAAAAATGTCAAAAAATAATAATCATCTATAACATAGTCTTGGCTAATCATAGCCATCAACATGAAAATAAAGACAAATAGCCAACCAGTTAAGCTAATGAAGGTTACTAAGTGGCATGCAAAGGAGGAAGTGGAGGGTCATTCCCATCCTTACTATTGGGATTACTAATGTCTCATGAGGCCTTAAATGCAACAACATATAGCTAGTTAGCAACCCATAGCCAAAATCAAAATCAAAAGTTAGAAACTAAAACATAGAATATATCAAAGTTATGGAGATTTTGGCTCCATTACTCTTGAGGGTAGATGTGGAAGGCCTTCCTCCAAAAGATGGAGGTTCTAGTCCTCTATCATGTTGACCTATTCAACATCTCCCAGATCAATGTTGGAGAGGATGCTGATCATATCTATAGTTATCCAAGTAGGAGAATCCCATGTAGAAGCATCTATAAATTCTCACCTATAATAGTGGGAATTTGAAGAGTAGGAGATTGCTTTAGCATGAAAATACTTTTAAAATGCTAATAAGCACTCTCCACCTAGATCCCCTAGATGAACATCTCTCTCTTGCTTCATTTAACTAACTCTTCCTCGAGCCACATAAGGTAGGCTACATGATTTTCCTTGTACTATTGCTTATGGGCCTATTGTTTCTTTCCCTCTAAGACCCAAGTGTAATGATCCTTCCAATTCTCAACCCTTTGGGAGATGAGGTCCATCTACATATGTTGTTCCACAATCTCTTATAGGACTACTACTTTTTTTGAAAGATTCTTAGGTGCAACCTAATGCCTACAGCTAAAACACATAAAATAAAATCCTTACCTATCTTAGGTGCAACCTAATGCCATTGATTGATGATGTCCTTAGCCATCTCACCCTTGAACTCCACTTTTTCTGGAGTTTATACCCATGGTTTTACATGAAACTTAGGGATGGGAGCTTATGTTGGTGGCTCAAGAACTACTATAAGAATAATAATCATCAAAGGATTAGGATGAAAACCAAAGATAAACAATAAGATAAAACAAAAACATTGAGGCATGGGCATCACTACCTCATCAAACAAGGCATCTAAATCATTGATGTGCACCTTAGGTTATAATAGTGCCTCCTTTACATGCCTTTGTTCCTCTTATATGGTAGCTTGGGCTACCATGACCTATCACTTGCCTACAACCATAAAGCATGAAAAATCAAATAACAAATGAAATCATAACATAGCCATAAAACCTTAAAATAACTAAACATGGATAAAAAATACCTATGACTACCTACTATGATGATGTAAGCCTAAAATTGATCTTTGTTTGGGTAGGCTAGTCTAATGTTGGCAATTCCTCCTCCATAGGATTCTTGAGTTTCTCTCTAGTTTCCCCTTTGACCTCCATATGTTGTTTTTTGGCATCTAGGACACTAGCAGGAAATGTGAGAGGCTCATCATCATTAGTGTTGTTAGGAGACTCACACTACCTAACATCAAGATTCTTAGTGGTGATGGATAATATATCATCCATTCCTTCTTGTGGATTCTATACATGCACCATTAGATAAATGTGCTTTATCTAAGATCTAGAAAGTTGGCTTGGATCTTGGGAAACCAATCATCCATTTTTGTACACCACTAGAAACTCTGCAAACCTCTTCAAATAACCCATAAAAATGAAAAGTGTATATGGATTATTGTAGAGGTGTCAACACAGAGTCTAAGGATCTCCTCCTAAAGCCCAGGAGCCAAAGAAGTTGCCCAGTTAAATCTAGTACCCTTCATTAGGACCTTCTTAAAGGTCCACTCCTACACTATAGGAATTACCTTATTTTGCTATAACAGTTTCGGAAATGCATGAGACTTAAACAAAGGATTTAATTTATTTGCATTAGGATATGTAAAGCTATCCATGGAAATTTAGGAGTCATCCATGTTGGCACCAAGCCACCCCAAAACTTCATCGGTATGGCTAGTTTCCTTTACTACCTTGGTGGGGACCTTGGCCCCATCAGTGGGGATACCAAACATGTTGTGAATGAGGCCCACACCAACATCCATGTTTACCTTCACACCCCATTAAGCCCCTACTATCCTAGGAGGTATCTTGTTAGAAATAAATCTAAAAATTAGGCTAGATGCTCAAGGTAGTAGCGTCTCCACTATAACCCCTACCACATCGATAGACAAGTGTTATCACAACATCACACTAGAGTTCTTTAACATGCAGGCAAGGAATTTCCTTGCCCAAGCCTAAACCAAAACGATAGCTTTTCCAAAGACATATTGGAAGTGGGATATTGGTCTTGGAATGACCAATATAACACAAGATATGATGAGGATGGATTTCAAGTAAATCCTACATAAAGCAAAACAAAAAGATTATGACCACTTGGCATTACTTAGAAAATTTAGCAAAACATCTAGTCAAAGGTGAAATTAGTGTCTGTAAAAAGCTATAAGGTGTTTATCTAAATTATCTTAAGAAATTTCATGAGAAAACATTATTACAAACTTACATAGCCTTACATTATGGAAATACTTGGAAAATTTAGAAAAAACATCTAGTCAGAGGTGAAATTAGCCTGTATAAAAAGCTCTAAGGTGTTTATCTCTAATTAGCTTAAAAAATTCCATTAGAAAACATTATTACAACCTTGCATGGCCTTACATTCAGAAATATTTGGCAAATTTAGGAAAAAACATCTAGTTGGAAGTGAAATTAGCCTCTGTAAAAAGCTCTAAGGTATTTATCTAATTTAGCTTGAGAAGTTCCATAAAAGCATTGTTACCATCTTTTATAGTCTTTTATTTCATAACCAAGATATTATAGCCAAAACTAACCATTTGTTTAAATTATACATAAATTTATAAAGAAACATCTAAACTATGCATAAATTTAGAGAAAGCATGCATGAATTTAAAAAAAAAACATTAAAAATTTAAATAAGCACTTAGCCATAGTAATTTTTTTTTTAAAACTAGTGAAGCCTTTTTTTTTTCTTAAAAAACATATTTAAAGAATAAGTTTCACATGAGTTTTACATGTGAAACTACACATATCAATCACATCCATATAAAATTCTACCTTATTTACACAATCGTAATAAAAAAATTCATCAAATATTCATTCCAGTTCCAATTTTAGTGATTCCACCTTGGAAAAAACCCTGAAATCACAATCTTTACAGCCATGACCTTTACAACCAAAAATACATAGCCATTTTTACATATGATATAGACAAATCAGTAGAATAACCATAGCCATCACCATGAATTCCCTTTTCATGCAAGGTTAGGAAACAATTTTCCAAAAATTCATTTGAGCTCAAAATGGAGTGATTCCACCACTATTTGAAAGTTTAAATTGAGCCCTACATATCCATGTTTAAAACAAATTCAAAAACATTTCTGTTTATGCAAAAGAAAATTTTGTCAATTTGGGCAAGATTCTGAAAATGGCATAAACCTCCTTTCAGCATAGGCTTAATGAAAAATTCATTAAAAATTTGTTTTAAGGGCAATTAGAGTGATTTTTCATCAGTTGGAAATTTGAAACCAAGACATAGGCATTAAGAGCCAAAGAATAGCCCTAACCCTTGCTATTTTCTTAAAAACAATTCATGAACATACATGAAATTTTAAGAATGACATTGAAAACCTAACTACATGACCTTAGAAAAATAGCCATAACTCCATTGTTATTAAGCTAGATCAAATGAGACAACATCTATTCATAATCTTAAATTAAGAGCTAGAAAATCATATTATCAAATTCTAAAAATATTAGTCATTTTCTTAGGAAAAATACACAACTTTACATGCTTTCTCCATGTAAAAATCTGAAAATTTAAAACCTAACTTAACATAGCCAAAATGATCGATACCCATTAGAAAGTGCACCAGAATAGTGGGGTAGGATTTTGTTGAAATTTAATTTTGATGAATACTTTGGGTTAGATTTTAAAAAATGGCCATACCCCAAAATTTGGGAAATAAGCACAAAAATAGTAGGCTTGATTTCAAAAGTCAATTCTATTTAAGAAAAAACAATGAAACAACCATAGATCTATGTGGAAATAGCCAAAATAAGAGGTGGGATTTTTACAAAATTTTTTTTTACCCCTTATATTAGAGTATATGTGAGAAAATGGTCCCACATGTGGCAAGAAAAATGTAAGAAAACCATAGAAAATAGCTAAAACAAAGGAAAAAATAGGTAGAACTACATACCTCAGAGTGGTGATGGACAAAGTCAGAATGGAGATAGGCTTGGGAACCTCCAACAACTCCCTAGCACATTCATCTACCTTCTAGAATGTTAGATTTTTCCTCTTTCCTCCATGATATTTTGGCACCATGGTAGGTTCAATGCTAATAGCAATTTGGAATCAAGAAGAATGGGAGTTCAACATTGGCTATGAAAAGGATGGAAGGTTTCCATGCTAAAGATAGGTTCTTCTACCATAAAAATCTCTACCAAAACTCTCCTCAAATGTGTGGTTTTCAAGAATGATAATTCTAATTGAGACTTACAAAATTTAACCATATAAACTACATCTAAAACCTAAATGCACACCTTTAAATCTCAGCTACTAATTTAGTGTAGGATGACTCCAAGCACACTAAAGTGTAAGAGGGGAAAGTCTCTTGAAAATTGAGTTTGGGTGGGAAACAAGTTCATTTTTCAAAATTTTAAATTCTTGGATTATGGGCACCACCTTGAACCTTCTCTCTTAACAAAAATTACATCAACATTGAGCTTTTTTCCAATTTTGACACTTAGGAACCATGTTACAACCTTAACTCCCATGCTTCCACACTAAGGATGCCATGCCTAGCATGGATACATGCCTACCATAGCCCAAAACCACTAAAACATAATTTTCTTACCTTTGTTAGCAACTAAAACCTATGTTTTCTCCAATTCTAAGCTTCCAAAAAGGGATTAGACATGAACAAACTAGGCAACATAGGTTTCCACATTGGGGCAACACTACCCAACATGGAGCAAAGGAGGAAACACCTATCCCTATTCCCTAGTACTCATCTAGCCCAAGTTTAATCCTAAAGTTGGTGCTGCATAACTCAAAATCCCTCCAAGCATCTCTAACAACCATCAAAACCTCACCAAACCAAGTTGAAACTATTCGAAATTGGTTAAAACCTTGGAATTTGGTGTTTCCATAGTAGGGGATGCTTCATCCACACTGAGCATCTAATCCTTAGAAAGGATGGATGGGGAGAACACAAAATTTGCCTAAATTAACTACCTTATGACCATTTCTCAAATCCTGGTGATCCTTAGAGTCTACCAAAATCCTATGGGGCTTTTGGATGCCTTGAAAGTAGTCAAATGTCACACAAAATTTCCATCCCCTCTCATCCACATTGGGGCCATCACACCCAACATGGAAGAAAGGGAGGAGATTGCATGAGGTACTTAGAAGACTTCAAACTGGTGGATCTTTGTATCAAACATTGGCTATCAATGTTGGTAACCTTGGATGCTAACATGCATGATCGATTGGCTATCAATATAGCCTAGATCTTACTTTCTTACTTAGGGAAACCTCTTCCATGTTGAGCATCCTAGTCCCAGAATGGATGAAAGGGAGGAAGCCAAAACTATTAAAATTTTCATGAATTTTAACTTCTTGAAGCAACCCCATCCTTCTAGAAGTCACCAAACTTCTAGAAGTAACTATTGATGATAAAAAATTCTTTTCCCTTGATTTTCCATGTTGAGCACCCCAATCATAGCATGGATGAAAGGGGGAAGTCTAAAAACCATCTCACACTCTTAAAATAACCTAATTTTGATCTTAGACACTAATGGAAAATTCCAATAACCTTGTAAACACTCATGCATAGCTTGATTTGACCATAAAAGCTAAAAAGCCTTCCCTCCAATCTTCCACACTAAGCATGAAAATCCTAGTGTGGAAAAAATGAGGGGAATCCTAAAAATTACTTAATAGCCCTTGAAATAATCAAATCTTGACATCAAGTATCAGCAAACAATAGTAGCTACCTTAAAAGCCCACATTAAAATCCACCTCTTCCATGCTGCCCAACATGGAAGAAATGGGGAACCTATGGGGAAACTTTAGAATAACATCTAGCAATCTTAAGCAAATACCAGAAAGCCCTATTTATGTCCTAGAACCTTATTTGCACATCCTAAGACCATTAGATCTAACGAGATTGATCACAAGTAATTAGAAAGTATTTTCCCATAATCTTCCATGTTGAGCATGGAAAAAAGAAGAGTTTGAAATGATAAAATTTTGATATCGAGCATTGGTATTTGACACTAGCAACCTTGGAGACCTACATGAATGACTAGAAATGATGTAAAAGTATAAAAAGCCACTTCTCCATAGCCTTCCATGTTGATCATACTACCCCTAGTATGGAAATTAAGGGGAACTTCAAACATCCTCTAGGAAAGCTTTAAAATAACCAAAATTGAGCTCAAACCATAGTCCTTAACCCTAGTGACCTTGGAAGCACACATGCATAGTTTATTGAGGATAAATCTAGTCTAGATCTAGGATTTATAATCCTTCCACCCTAGTTATCCCTTTTTCCACATTGAGTATAGTATCCCTAGCATAAAAACTCAACGGGAAACTTGTTTGAAGCTTTTGAACACCTCAGAATGATGTTAAACAACCTTACATTCATCCTAAAACCTTGTCAATGACCATTAGAAACTTTAAACTTCAGGAAATTGATACTAGATGTCCAAGAATGATTCCCTGTAGTATTCCATGCTAAGCTACCTAGTCCTAGCATGGAAAAAAGAGGAGAAGCACAAAAACCACTTGGGAGTACTCAAAACTACCAAATTTTGACATTGAGACATAGCCCTTGGCCCTAGCAACTATAGAGGTTGATATGTATGGTGGATTGTGATTCAAGTTGATCTAGATCAATCATTTTTGCTTCATCCATGCTAGAGGAGACTCCTTCTATGTTGGGTAGCATGAAAACAAAGAGGGAAAGTTGATTTTCCATTTCTAGTGGTAAGATGACACTCCAAAAAGCTAAAAATTTATGCTAGAGAAGCGTAGGACCTTATAGCCTTAATATTTTTTTCATTTGACCTTTTTTTGACCTTCAAAATTTGTTCCTCCTAATTTTCCATACTAGAGTAATTCCCCTAGTCTAGAAATAAGGAGGAAAGAACTTAGGCACCCCTGAATGACCTCCAAATATGCTCAAAATTAACTAGAAACTTGCAAAATCAAGGTCTATAGCCCTAGGGCCTTAACAGCTCGTCAATGTGCTTTAAATCCATCCTAAATCTATGTATTCCATGTTTGAGATACTATGCTCAACATGGAAAAAGGTGGGGGGGGAGGGGGGAAGCCATTTTGACATGTTTCAACACTCAAAATCAACTCAAACTACCTCAAAATGAGGCTAAAGGATGCATAACTTTTAGATCTAGGTTTTGGCTACTTGTTTGATCTCATTTGACTTTTTTTAACTAAGGTTGTGGTTTTCCACATTGAGCCTCCTTTTCTTCCATGTTGGCTAGCATGGAAACATGGGGGAAAGGCTTCAAAACCTACGTTTTGGCCCTTGTAGACCTTTGAAATGCCCAATTTTGATGGATCTAACCTTGAGTTACCATGGAAAGGTCCCAAAACCTTAATTTTAGATGTCTAATCACCCTAAAACCTATTTTCCTTGGTTTCTATGCTAAGGGTCCCTATTTTCATGTTGAGCCCAATGTGGAAGGCTCAACACTCCTGATTTCTAGGTTGAAAAAACCTAGAAATAACCCTGACTAATGTCCAAAATCATCTAATAACCTTGTAGCCTCGAAAAATGGCCTGCTAAGGCCTAAAACTAGCAAACAATAATCATTTTTAAACCTATATTAGCCACATTTTATCATATATGACATGTTTAGTTTGATTTTTTCCTTATTACATAGTATTTTGGCTTGTTTTTGGACTTGTGTTGGATTGTTCATCTTGTTGACCTTCTATGGCCTTTATATAGACTTATGTGCTCTTTATTTATCTTATTATAGCTTATTTACCTTTGTTTGTCCATTGAATGGTATCAAATAGTGGCATTTGATCTTCTCTGACCATTGTTTGACACCATGTGGCCATGGCCCACTAAGGCCTTAAATTGGTATCATGGTCCACCAAGACACTAAACTAGCAACATGGCCTACTAATTCCTAAAATTGGTGAAATTATGACCTTTTTTGACCATTTATATCCTTATTTCTAATATATCTCCTTCATTTAACCCTTGTTAGCCTCTACTACACTTCATCAAATTATCCTTATCTAACTGACAACCTTGTATGGCCTTGCTTGCATTAGGTTTGCATGTGTTGGCATAAATTTATAGAATTTTAGCATTATTTATTCACTTTTACCTAGGTTCCACTTAATATTATTTTGGTTGACATGTAGGATCAAATTATGAGTACATGGAAGAAAATCCACTTGCCTTTGTATCTACATGGACCTCATGGTAAGGTTGAATAGTGTATTGACCCTAATTGCCTAGATCTTGAGCTTGAGGGTCTTGTAGATCACATAGCCTTGATAGAAAAACCTCTAGAATGGCCTAAAAACCTAGTCAAAACCATTAACTTAGAGGCAGGTGACATAACTGAAGACTCTCTTGTTGAGGTTTCAATCACGACACACAATGATAAGGAGAAAACCCTTAAACTAAGCTCTTCATTAGAACCTCAATATGCTCAAGACCTCACCAAGGTTCTACAAAGAAATGTTAAAGCCTTTTTTTGGTCATAGGAAGATATGCCAAGCCTAGACCCATGTTAAGTTCATCACAACATCATACTAGACCCTAACATTATACCAATTAAGAAAAAAGTACATAAAATTAGACCTAATTTGGCCTAGATAGTTTGTGATGAGACCTCAAAGCTCTATCAAGCTAGTTTAATTAGGGATATCTACTACATGGAATGGACATCCAACATAGTGGTAGTCACTAAGAAAAATGGGAGTATCCATATTTGCATTGATTTTTGAGACCTAAATAAAGTGACTATCAAGGATGACATCCCTTGACCTAGTATTGATTAACTTATCGATACTATAGTTGGACATGCCTTATTGTCCTTTATGGATGGATTCTTGGAATATAACTAGATTAGGATCAACCTAGAGCATGAACTTATCATAATTTTTATGACCCCATGAGGTACCTTTTGCTATACGATGATGCCATTTGGCCTTAAGAATGCTAGAGCAACCTATCAACAAGTCATGACCTATATATTTAGCAATTACATGCTAGGTTTGCTTAATGATTATGTAGATGACATAGCCATTAAATACAATGTAGCCAATGATCACACTAATGACCTAGATCTTGTGCTTAAACAATGCCTTAAATACAAGCTTAAGCTTTATGCCAAGAAATGTGTCTTCAATTTTAAAACTAGTAAAATGCTTGGCTTTGTAGTCTTTGAAGTATGGATATGTGTTGATCCTAATAAGGTTAAGGCCATATCCAAATTAGTAGTGCCTACTAACCTTAAAGAGCTTTAGGGATTCCAAGGTAGATTACAATTTATTTGTAGGTTTATTGCTAGGGTTACAAATAAGTTATAGCCCATGTAATACATGCTTAAGAAAGGGGTTCACTATGACTGGATGGCTCAATGCCAAGAGGCCTATGAAAACCTTAAGTGAGAATTAACACAATTGTCAATAGTCTATTCTCCACAAGAGGATAAAACATTTTACATTTACCTTTCCATTTTTGACACATCCATTATCTCTCTACTCTATTAGAAATGTGGTGATTAAGCAGAAATGCCTATATACTACCTTAGCCACATGTTAGTTGCCCACAAGACTTGATACATTGAACTGGAGAAGTATTGTCTAGTACTAGTCTCCTCATTGAAGAAGTGGAGATACTACCTCTTCAGAAGCCAAGATAACATCATTTTCAAAGATAATGTACTTAAAGCCATAATGATGAACATTTATGAAAGCAACCATATAGCTTGATGGAAAGCCATAATCATGGAATTTTACCTTCATTACATCTTTCAATCATCAAGAAAAGGTCAAGCTATAGCTATACAACTCACAATTTCACCTATTGATGACAAAGCAAACATAGATCTTGAATTCCCTAATGAGCACATTAACATTGTTAGCTAAGTACCTGAGGGTTATGAGGTAGTCATGCACTTTGATAGAGCTTCAACTACCCATGGGGCTAGTGCTACTACCGATATAACATTTCCATCTAGTGAAATTTGATCCTTCACCTATCATTTTAGTTTTCATGTATCAAAAAAATATAAAAATATGAGCATTTGATAAGAGGAATGATGGTAGCTTGTAACCTAGGAATTAGACACTTGGAAATCAAAGGCAATTCACAACTCATGGTTAACCAGGTAACTGAAGTCTACACTTGTAAAGCCAAGCACATACAACCTTACTATGACCTAGGGAAGTAATTATTACAACAATTCATAGACATTGATATCCAACACATATCCTAAAACAAGAAGGCTATCGCCAATGTGATTGCAACATTAGCACTTAGTTTGATGTCAGATGTGTTTAGAAAGTTGTCCACCTTAATTGTGGGCTATGCTATTACCATCACATAGAACACTAAGGATACTATTGTGGCTATCATTCATACTACTCCTGCTAGGGAGTGGTATGACAACATCAAATTTTACCTTATCCATGATGAATCCCCATAAGGCTTGACTACTACTCAAAAGAAAACTATATCCAAGTGATCCTATGATAATACATTATGTTGACAATCCTATGATGGTAGACTCCTAAAGTGCTTAGGTAAAACCAAAGCAAAAATAGTCCTAGAGATGGTTCACAAGGATGATTATGAAGGACATATAGGACCTAGATCTATAGCCACTAAGATTAGATGGTTAGGCTACTATTGGCACCATATGGAAAATGACTACCTACAAAAGGTTAATCATTGTCATACATGCCAATGATATAGCAACCTTATACTTGTATCACCAACTAATTCACTATACTGATCTAAATCGTCGGTGTAAGGCTGGAAGGGAAAACAAACACCAAAAGATTATCAAGCAAACACAGCTGACCCTACCTTCACCTGAGGGCAAGATGGAAAAGGAAATGAAGGTAGAGTGCCTTGGATGGTCTGCACACAAATCAACAAAGGATTTCCTCGAGTGTAAACTATTTCCTATGTTGGGGTTATGGTAACTGATGTTTGAAACATAAACAATGGACACGAAATGTAAACATAAATGTATGCAGAACTAGTATTGTAAACAAAACGTAAATTGAACATAAAAATAGAGAAAAAAATATAATGGCTGGAAAAATTAACTATATTGTATTGCTTAGAAAAGATATGCACCGGTCAAAGCATAGTTGCACTTGTGGATGGCAAGTCAAGCACCAAGCCCTAGGGTGATATGATGTGTTTTAGGAGTGCTTGGATGCTAGGAGTCAAGTGTGCCTGAGCACCTAAGGATTGTTGGTCTGAATTTCCTAAGCTGTCAACCTTCAAAATTCCCCCCGTTTATGTGAATTAATAGGGTATTTATATGGTTTGGCTAGGTTTCGGCATGGAATTCATGGATGGAATCAATGATTGAGAGATGAGAGAAAAATGGATCAAGTGACACATGTCTCATGGATAGTTGTGTGTGAGTTGGACATGTGTGGAAAAGCTACGTTTTTGACCAAGTGCAATGTATCTTACAACATGTGTCGACTTACTCAAGCTAACTTACACTGATGGAGGCACATACACTTTAGAGCGTAAGAGCTTGACAAGCTCACAAATGATGAAAATTTACAATGGAATGATAATGTACAACAAGAGAAATTGACTTCGGCTCGCTTAAAACTTCTCAATCTCTGAATTAACTATTGCAGGATGTCGATCTAGGTGGCTTTGTAGCTATTTGAGGCATCTAGGGCTTCCAGTGTGAGTTGATTTTTCCATAGTGTGTCCTCAGCATGCTCACGCTACACTCATGCTACACTAACACTGCACTCACACTGCTAGCATGACCTTAGCGTGAGTGAGCCAGAATGATGCATTTTCCACCAAATTTTGATTTTTGAAGGCTCGTTATTGAGTGCAATTGTTGTCTGACTATGTGTTTGACCTTAGGAATGATCTGAAAATCAAAAATTGAGCTTGATGTATCCTATTTTGTAACACTTTTGGCAGCTCACGCTGGACTCACGATGCCAGCTTGAGTGCAATGTTACCACAGCATGAGCTGCAGAAACCTACCATTTTGAACTTGATAGAGGCTGGAACTTGAATCTTGTCGATGATGAACCCTGAAGATGACCTGCACGTTGGAAGTTAGATCTTTTTTTACTCAATTTTGGGCTTTGAAAGTTGCTCACGCTGCACTCACACTACCAGCGTGACCTTAGCGTGAGTGACAACGTGAGTGAGGAAATTTGCATCTTTTGATGCTAATATTTGAATCTTTGAATGCTAAAGCTTGGAGTTGACATCAATGGCCCTTGAGGATGGCTTGCACCTTCATATTAGGCCATCTTTGACTTAATTTTGAAGCTATTGGAGTTACTCACGCTAAGGGCAAGCTAGCTTGACAATGTGAGCAAGTTGGCTTGAGCAAGCTAAACCTGAGTTCCATGCCTTAGTCAAATTTTTCCTCCTGAAAGCTTGAAAGGGCTTCAATCATTTTGAATGTGCTAGGCCGAAATTAGTGGTGTTTCAGTTACATACCACTTAGATAATATGGTTGTTTCAATGATGGGAGTTGGATGTCATTGGACCCATAATGCCTAAGTATTTTGTAGGGAATATCTTCATCATCACTATGTCTTAGGCTATTCCCCTAACGAAGACTATGTCTTAGCAAGTTTGCAAATTCATCTTAGAAAAGATTGTAGCCCATTTTGGCATACCCATGACCATAGTTATAGAAAAAAACCATAATTTAGTAGCCATGAAATAAAGGATTTGGGTCATAACCTAGCCATTAAGCATTCTTCCTATTCTCCTTATTACACTCAAGCCAATGGACAAGCAAAAGTAAGTAATAAGGCCATCATCAACTCACTCAAAAATATTCTCAACAATAGCAAATGTAAGTGGCATGAGTATCTTGTCCATGCACTATGGGTGTACATAACAACCTATTGCATAGTAATTGGTATGACCTCTTATAGTTTGGTTTATGGTTCTAAAGTAATTTTAACTCTTGAATTGTAGGTTTCATCACTTCAAATAGCCTTGACTAATTTCATCAATGACAAGTAGAACAAAGATGTTTAAATGACAATCCTAGATTTTGTGGAGCAGTAATGTATGCAAGTGCTTGCTCACATTGAGCACTCTCAAGAGAGGAAGAAGCAGCGACATCACCATAACTTGATCATGTGCAAGATCAAAGAAGGTGACTTGGTTCTCAAAGTCATTCATGAGGATGTAGAAAAATTCTCAGCCAATTAGGAAGGATCCTTCCTTATTACCAGATCCTATGAGAATGATGCATTCAGAATAGCTAATATGGATGAGAGTGAGCTTACCAATCTAGTAAATCATTCCTATCTAAATCCATACTACATGTATCTAATGATCATAGATAAGCAAGCCTACTTTCAACAATCCACTACAACTTTAAACTAGCAACACAACCTACTAGGGCCTTAAACTAGTAGTATGACCTACCATGACCTTAAACTAGCAACCTTGGTAACCTCGATAGCCTAATTCTCATATGGTCTGTATGCATTCTAGCGTTATGATATGTAGTGGTGTTTTGTATTCTTTGTCAGTTCCTCTTAGGTCAATCCTCTAGATACCAACAAAAAGGTGCCATTGAAGCACCATCAAAATTTGCATGTTATAGCTAATTTTCATTATGTAGCTTTCACCTCATGAAACCCAAGGCAAAACTTCATTGTAAATGTGAAGATTGTAAAATGTCTTATAAGTGATCAAAGCCTCATTTATTAAGTGAAAAACTCATCTAGTTTCTATATTTAGGCTTTGGAGGTTCAAAAATGACTTTTGGAATGCCAAAAATGATAATTTGGTGGGTTTTATGAGGGGTATACATTTTTGTATGCTATAAACACTTGCAAGGGGGAAGATTTTTCCTTAGCTTGGAAAATCCTCTCCTCTCCACCCCCAACATGGAGACTACATGCGCATCTTGGAAACCTTGCCCCCTCAACTTGGAAGTTTTTCCCCTAGCATGGAGGCTCAATCCCCAATGTGGAAATTGCATCCCCCTAGCATGGAAGTCACAAGAGTTGAAATTCATCACTTCATGTGCTTCAATGTTGACTAACCACT
Organism: Gnetum montanum; assembly: GCA_015680685.1. Classification (NCBI taxonomy): domain Eukaryota; kingdom Viridiplantae; phylum Streptophyta; class Gnetopsida; order Gnetales; family Gnetaceae; genus Gnetum; species Gnetum montanum. The sequence continues at coordinate 169,630 of MNCI01010591.1, read as the reverse complement.
TCAGCAAGCTTGGTGGAGAGCTCAATGTGAAATATTTATTTCTAGCATGAAAGGTGTGCCCCAAGTACTATTTATAGTAAATAGAATGGCCATGGGGGAAGGTGATTACTATATATAGTAACCCTCGAAATTTGGGCATTCATCTCATCTGGACAAGGTAGAAATATGGTAGAGCCATTTTATAGCCATTTTGCAACCAAATCATAGGCATTTTGTAGCCCCATTCATGACTTAAAACCTATAAAAACTAGCTTCAAACACCATTTAGAGATTAAGCACTTTATACCTTTTTAGCAATTTTGAAGTTTTACACTTGGGCATTTTCAAGCACTCAAGAGTTCTTGTCAGTTTTCACACTTGTTTTCTCTTGAACCCAATGTAGGAACTCTATGACCTTGTGACTTTATAGTACCCCTTTGAGATTTATGAACTTTCAAGCTCTACATTTTACTTCTAGGATTCTCAACTTGTAGCATAGAGCACTTGGGCAACTTGGATTTTTCACACTTCTCAACTTCTACCATAGCCAACCTGTAAATTTAAGGTTGTAGAAAAGGATGTTTAAAAGCATTAAGATTGGCTTAGTACCTAAATCATGGAGTAGCGTACATTGGATTCAATAGGCTTTGAACTCCTACACCAGTGAACCAACCCCCCTTTACTTTCACAAGTATTTTTCTATACACATTTCTGAAACCCATTCTTTATTGTTTTAATAAAGTTTTAAAGTTTTATTTTGTGTGCAATCTACATTTTCCTTTTGTTTCTTTTTTTTTAGATCTATAGTTCTTGCATTGTATTTTCAAAATTTATTCACTTTGCATTTTGTAAGTCCCTTTTTGATCTACTAGATTGGCTAGGATGCCCTAAATTCCATTTTTTCTAGAGGCTCTTGGGATTCATGGGTTGAGAAATTGCTATGCACTAGATCTCCTTTGATTTTTTCTAGTGATCAAATTTTCTAGTTACAATAATTTGGAGCATTGAATTCATTTAATATTTGCTCTTCATGATCAATCATGTTGTGAAGATCATCTTTCAAGAAGAAGCAAAAATTAGTATTGTGATCAACTAGTTTATGATAATGGCAAAACCTATCAAGCTTGAAGTACTTTGGTAGTTGCAAATCATCTTTAGTTAGCATAGTAGAAAAATAGTGATCTTACAAAGATGATAATGCCTCTTATGAGCATTCTCAAATAGTTACTTATGTTGAATATGATTATTTTTAAGCAACTATTCAAGAAGTTTAGAAGGTTTCATTGGTAGTTTTATGTACTTGGATTTGTGATTACACTTGAAGTTTGGTCTTATTTTGTTAGAATCATAAGAAGTAGATGGTTGTGATGGGGTAGAATATGTACTATGTGATGGTGATTTTCACCCTTCTACTTGTTTTATGTCTTTCACTATTGTGGCCATGGTTGCTTATGCTAGCTTAGTTTTTCCCCTATCTCTCCTTATGTGTTTATTTTCGTAGGCCACATAGACCAAGTCATTATTGGATTTAGTAGTCTTATTAATGTTTTTAATATATAAAAACACTTGTTTTAATGATTGGGAATTTAAGTAGTGAAGCCTTGACTTGATAAATTCATTAACAACTTCTTTGAAAATGGCTAATAGATGGATTTTAGAGATGGGCTCTAGAATCTCATTGAGTGTTTCATTACATCTTTGAATAAAATTTTGAAGTGTCTCATGTGGTCCCTTCCTCACTTTCATGAGCTAGTCTAATGTTTTATCTAGTTTTAAGTTTTATTTGAATCTATTAACAAATTAGATAATTAAGATATCAAGTGAAGAGATAGACCCCATCGACAATGTTCTATATCAATATAATGTCTTTCCCATCAAGGATATAGGAAACATTTTCAACATTATGTGAGGTCAAGCTTGTAGTAGGAAGTACTCAGAATAAAATGTGATGAGATGTGCATTAGGATTCCCTTTACCATTGTATTTGGTGAAGTTTTAGATAGGCATGTCTATAGATAATGTTATTTGGGAAGTAGTGGGATTGATAGGATCATCCTAGTAAAAGTTCATGACCTTTACCATTGGATTTGTACCAGCTTTGAGCTTTTTCAAGTCCTCAATAAGGTTTTGGATCATCTAAAAGGCTTGATCTAGACCTTTTAACACTTATAAGAACTACATTGGTTATTGAATAGTTTGTGGCTATGAGACAAACAATAGTATAGTCTAGAATGGTTGTGTAAGTACTGTTGTAGGGGGTTGAACATGGAGAATGATATTTGCATTGGAACATGGGGAACAAAAGTAGTATTGAAAATAAAGAGGTTACATAAAACATGTCATATTTGAGTTTCAAAAATAGGGATCAGCCAAAATTGTAAAGGGTTATGACATAGAAGGATTATTGATGGAGGTTTGGGTACTATGACAAATGGTGTTGAGGTAAACATGAAAGAGAATAAGGAAGCAACCTAGGAGGCTTAATTCATAGAGGTTATAGGAAGTTCTTGGATTATTATTAAGTCTGAGTACATCAAGTTGATCACTTCAAGCATGGATCATTGTAAAGGATCTCCTAGGTGAGTGTCAGTTTCACAATAGGCTCTAAGCTCATCTTGATCCTCTTGATCTATTCCTAAGTTGGCTTTCTCACTCATTTCATCCTCATCATCTGCATTTACTAACTATTCTAACATGTGTATATAAAATTCTAATAGTTCAATATGATCATAAGGTGATGGATTGTACTCTCTCCCATTCTTATGGCTTAGCTTGCATTAGTGCTTAGAATATAAAAATTTTGCGGGATGCATAGATTAGCCTGACTCTGTGCACAAATAAAGTTTTAATATTCCTCATTAATAGTATTATGGTCTATATTGAGTCCTAGCTACCTAAGAAATTACTTATCCTCTACTACAGCTAGCTTCTTACAATCATAGATGCAAGCATATTCCTAGTATAAGGCCATATCAATGATGCTATGTGGTAGAATGGTTGATACAAAAGGCATAAATGGTTCAAAAATAAGGGATTGGGAAGATGTAGCAAGGGTTTAAACAACATATATGAGGATGCAACATGAACACTATAATAGCTTGAATAAAATATAGCTTAAATGTAACTAGAATGTAAATGAAAAAAACTTTGCTTAAAATGCAAATTTAGAAATAAGAAAAGTATAGTAAAGTACAATTGTAATAGTAATTTTTGAAATTATAAAAAGGTTAACTAGCTACAACATTTTTAATCCAATGTTTTTGAGGCAATGTTGGGATTTCAAGGGAAATAAGTACAATGTTTGAAGATTTAGCTAGTTAGAGATTAGCATATTTGCATGATTTCACTACATGGATGAGGTTTATAACTAGGGGGAAATGCTAGAGGAGGGACAAGAAGTAAAAATGTTGTGTTTAAAATTTTTTCTACCCAAAATCATTAAAAGATATCTCCTATATTTTGCATGCACTAATGTGAAACTAGTTGGAATAGGAAAATAGTGGTTATTCTTTGGTTTAAGTGAAGAAAGCAAGAAGAGTTTCTAGTCCTCCTTCTAATGCTAGAAAGCTATAACAATACAAAAATTCAATGCTCAAAATCAAATAGATCTTCATGGAAGAATTTTGCCTTAGGATCCATTGGAATCAAAAATGATTTGAGGTGCCTTAGATGGACTTGTTGATCACCTAAGGACTTATGAGTCTATTACCTAGACGTGAATAAACAAAAATGGGTGATAACTTGCAAATAATTAACCCAACAATTGATCTAAGAAAATAATTGAGATAATATAAAAATAACAAGAAAAGATATGGCCAAAACAACTACAAAATATGTATTAATACTACAAAAATATACATTTAGAAAATATAGATATAAAACTTCTAGGTTTTTAAAATGTGATATTGTGAATTTTTCACAAATCTCTATGAAATTGCTTTGAAACTCTGATGTGCATTTGCAAAGGGTATGTTCTGCAATCCTCCTAAAAACTTCTAGCTTTCTTGATCTATAGTTTGTAATAAGCTATCAATGTTGTCAATGATCAGTTTTAGTGAAATGGATTTTGTCTTTTAGATCTCTACTTTGATCCAAAAATCTCAAGTTTGGAAGAGTTTGAAGGATCCAAAAAGTTCCCAAAATGGTGTAAAGTCTTGTTTAAATAGGTCTTGGTTTGTTGTTTTTATGTAACATTTTTGGCACTTACAATGACAATGACCTAAAACTACAGCATATTTAAGACTTTCATTGGGAATGACACTATTTTTAACATTGTAAGATTCAATTTCACTATTTTAGCATAATTCATGACATTTTTAAATGTCCCATAGCATGAATTATAGTTTACAAAGTGAGAATGCTTATGAATTTTGGAAAAAACAAGGCTACAAGATTGATTTTCTGAAGGGAAATTATATGTGATGAAATACCTTTATTTTACATGTTCAATTTATATAATTTCTATCTATGTGATTATTTTTATAGATTAAAAATACATTAATGTTGATTTCTTATTTTTTGTTATTTGATATCTTCAAAGATTTCAGTGCATACAAAATTTGTTTCATTATCATCATCATCATTGCCACAAACTAGAAGCCATCATGAATTTACTCATGTTGAAGATCATCCTCTACTATAACAAGTCAATATACAAAATGCTTACATTGCACTCTAAAATGACAACATATTATGATTTTATAGCTAATTATCATGAGCTTTCAATTTATAGCTATCAAGGAAGGAGTACATTCATTACTTGCATCAAAGTATAGCATTGAATATCATTGCTATGATCTTAATTTGACTTAAGAGTTGGTTAACCAAGGTTCCTTTGTAGAATCAATTAAATCTAAATTAACTCCATTATTTAAGTTTGTGATGCTAAAGGATCTATTGTTGGTCAAAAATTTCATTAGAAAATCAATAATAGTTGGTATATCTCTTAGTTGAGTTTGATAAAATATTAAAAACATTTTTGAGATTAACATTTTATATGAAAAAAATAGACTTTCCTCTAAACAAGGATTGATATCCAAGACATCATTTGCTTGCTCATTTCAATTAAGTAGATGACTGGAAAAACGTCTAGAGATTAATAACTAGGAAAGTATTTTTAACATAGTTAAGAATGTCATACCCAATTTTCATGGAGATTGTCATATATAGAGTCTCCATCAAGGATAGAAAAAACTCCTAAACATTGTTACTATTCAACATTCTCTACACTACAGTGGTAGAGGATTGGCTATTGATTTTGAAGAAAGAACTGGTAAATAATGCTTTTATCTATTATTATACATTATAATCTCATTTTTCTTATTACTATTTGCATTCTATATTTGTTAAAGTATTTATAATTCAAAGTTAAATTATGTTACTATAGTGGTAAAAAAAAGGATGAATAAACAATGTCCAAATTATTCATTGAAGCCTTTTCTAAAGAAAGTCATACAATGACAAAGATTTCATGAATGAAGCAATCAAAGATTATGCCAAGAGGTAATCTATACTAACTATTGATTACCTGTCATCATCTATAGTAAAATTGATTTTAAACCATAGCCAAATTTAAAATAAAGTTTCTCATTATGAGTCAATAATAGCCTTCTTCAGTACCATTGTGGAGAAAAATTTGATTGAGAAAATGTTATATAATATAGTGACATAGAAAGAGATTGAAAGCGTCGAAGAAGATAATTTTCTATCCACCATTATATCCAAAGTCTTAAAGAACTAAAAAGTATCCCATTATGGTAAGCAATGATTTTTTAATTAATTTAATGATTTTCATTTACACCATCATGGATTATTTCTTCAAAGCAAAGGTTTTGGATGGTCAACAAGATAAGGATAAGAGTGACTTCATGAATGCTTTGGCACATAATGAAGCATTGAAAGACATACAACAAGCACATGTAGATAAAGACTATGTCAAAATATTTTTAAAAATATCCAAAAGATGTTTCTAAGGCATTGGACATAGCAAAGGCTTAAGAAAAGTAACTCCAAAGCCTAAAATAAGCATGGCTTACAATAGCATCAAGTATAGATCCTGAGCTACTTAATAAAGTTTAGGAATTGACAATGAAGAAGGTTGAGTTGGATTTTTAACAATAAAGTTCTAGAATTAAAGAACTCTACCTTATTTCAAGGACTTAGCAAGATGCAATAGTAATTAAGTAATTTATAAGTTTAAAAATATAATACTAGATGAAAATTAAAGAAAGAAAAAAAAAGCACAATGACACAATCATAAAATTAAAGAAAATTCAAAAGCAGATAGTGTCTACTAATTTTATTATTTATTAGAAAATGATTTAGATTATTTGGTTAAATCTAGAAATGATCCAAATGTTATAGTTAGTATCTAGTAGCATTTCAATTAGCATTTAATGATGTTTATGAGTTAATTTTAATTAGTTTAACAAAAGTTAGTCATAATGTACTACTAATCCTATTCTAAAAGTTCTACCATCATCAAATCAAAAACCTATGCTTAAATTTCAATGAAAGATACTTCTCCTAACTTGAGAGATATTTCATTATCTTCGAGTATCTTTCAAAATCTAAAAAATTTACATATAGATTCATTGGTGGAATAATACACTTGTTTTATTTGCTATTTATTTTAATTTATGGACATTTCAATGCATATGATGGTGAAGTTATTTTAACTCTAAATCATAGATATGTCATTTTTTCTTACATGGTTTAATTATAATTGATATTATATCATATTTTTAAAGAGATCAATTCCCTGATATCTCTAGCTATTACTTCTATGATTTTAAAGGAATGTTTAAGGCAAAAATAGTCTATAATATAATTAGTTTATTAAAAAAGAAATGGTCACCATTGTCTTAAATCATTTATTTTGCTTTATTAAATTAATAATATTTATTTATTCTTTAAGCCAAATAGTTCTCTATTAAAATTATTTTTATAAGAGTTATGTTTTGAAAAAATTACTCTATATTTATACATGGTAACTTAAGATTCTTAATTTATATTGTGTTATTGTGAACAGTGTTTTAGATGATTTTAGATATTCTTTTAGTTACCTACTTATATAAGAAAAAAATTGTTTCATATATAGTACAATAAATTAAATGTTACAATGTTAAGCTTGAGGGTGGTATTAAATATTTGATATGTTTATCAAGCTTAACATTCTACAGATCTATATAAAGCATTCATCATGGTTTAAAATTCTTGCCATGATAGTGATGTAACCTTCATAGTAAACTACTATGTTCTTACTTAATAAATTATCTAGGTTAATTACTATTTATTTAATTTTTGAAAATTAGTTATCTTTCTTCAATTGATGGTTATAGTTGATTGATAAATACTCATATAAAATCACATGTAAATTTATGAAGTATGTGAAGTATAATTCAAGATAAGCTTTGAGTGTGGACTTACTCTACATCTCTAATAACATCTTTGTTTATCAATTGTTATGCTTCATATACTTGAATTTACTCCATGATTATTATAAATGTTATGATATTACTACTAAATTTGTTAACTAATCAAGAACTAATATCAACATAATCGTGTACTATCTCCTTGGACCTTTTTATTTAATAAATCACATAACACATGTATACAAAAATAGTCTTTCTAATAATGACAAGCCTAAAAGATAAGCATGATGAAGGATCTCTAAGCTAGGCACATATAGAGAGAGAGACAAGTCTAACAAAAGCTTTAAGCTCAAGTTATTATGCAATTTCTTTGATATATTTGTATAATAACTTCTCTACCATATATTGGTTATGAATATTCATATGTTGAACTATATTTTAGTACATTCATGCAAAGTTTAAGGAAGAATGTTACATATCATGATGAGTGGTGGGTAGTCCCTACGCTCAACCATATGAATCACAAGTATTCATATGTGATATGGTCAAATTCTATGGACTTAGTCACCTAAGTTGCTAATATTTCTAAATAGTGAATTATGAAAATGTAAGTTATTATCTTCCCAATCCATACTTGTGTGAAATAGCGCATATAGTTAAATTTGGTTGAGACATAAGATATTTATTTTTATATTTTTTATTATTTTTTCCTATTTACTAGATGATTAAATAAGGATTTAATAATTAAATTAATCAACTACTTCATTAATTAACTATCCTAATGTGAAGTATCCATTCCAATTTGTTGTACACATATTGAACAAATATTAACACTTTTGGATTACCAAGTATATATTACCAAGTGCACCAAGTATCCATTGCTAGAATTACCAAGCATTAATAGATTATGCTTGAAATGGTTGTACTCACGTTGCTAATGAATGATAACATTAATCACTTAAGAGCACAAATGTAAATTACATGTAAAGTAAATGTAAAACTAGAATTAAACTAGTATAAGTGCTACAATGGATATAGGAAATCTTGATTTTATTGTTGTCCATGCAAATATGTCTAGGTACATATGCACTTGGATAAAACTCTATACAATGTCATAAATTCATGTTACATTCAATCAAAGGAAAAATATTCTAACTCTTGAATAAAGAAACTATAATAATTCAGCTAAGAAAAAGATCAAAAGATGTCACAAATGTGACAGGTATGCATATTTATATAGGCATTGACTCCATTAGCATCAATATACTTGTATTAACATATCCTATCATGTAGAAAAGAGGTTATATCAACAGGCATGCATCAATGCAGCCTCTATTAATGACTATTCATTATACACTCATGATTGACTGAAAATTCATCCTTGGAGCAAACAAAATTAGGATCGATTTTACCAAATTTAAAAAAGCATGGAATTTATTGGTAAACAAATAGACTAATTGATTCTAACTAACTCTAAATTCCAGATTGCACACTTTTACAAAAAAGGAATTTTTTTACAACAAAATTAGATACATAGATAAAATTGTAGTAGGCACTTGTTGAATCGATAAAGGCATGATGATATTTCACACTATGCTTGAAGATGAAGGCTTATGTGGCTTAGACATTCCTTCATCTCATCTTAGTGCTACTACTAGGTAAGGCTATGTTGCTACTACCATTTCTTTCTCTAGAAGTTTGAAAGCATCAAGTGCTTTCATTTTTCCTCTTTGCTCCATGAATCATATATGGTCTAGGCTACTTCACCTATATGGGCTAGTGTAATAATGTTCCATAGAAATGGAATAAAAGAAAACATTTTCTTTACATTAACAAGCTATGAATGTTTTTTGTTTAATGTTGAATGTCTTTACAAGGTTCTACAACTTCTAGTAGTCATTCATCCTCCTTCCCAATTTCTCAGCAATAGATTATTAGTTAGTGAATTTTCTTCTGAGAACTTCAATCTCCATATTAGTTGTCTTGAAATTTTATTTCATCTCTTTATGAAGATTTAATTCTACCTCATAGAGGAGGTAGGAATTGGTAATCTACTTCTTCAACTTTAATCTTGGCCTCCCTACCATTAGCATTGCCAAGTTTACATATTAGAGGTTGGAAATCTCCATATACTCTACCATATTCTCAATTTGCAAATTTTTTAGCCATATTTCTATATGATTGTATGTGTTTAGTCCATCAAATATGGGCTACCATACAACACGTTTCTACTAAAGTTATTAGAAGGCCTCATTTATCTTTTCCTTTGTGAATTTGATTTCATTCTCATTAATCTTTATGAGTAGCCCTACCTAGTCCTTGTAATAAGTTTTTACATACTTGAATTTTAGAACCTTATTCTTCTAGGTAACTACCTCAATTATAACCTTCCAGCAAAGAGAACAAGCCTTCTTCATCGAGAGATTCTAGTTTTCTACTACCAACCTGTTCAAGTCCAAATTTACCTTTGCAAGTTGCTCTTACTGCTGGCATATATAATTGACCAATTAATCCTTTTCTTGCTTAGCATTACATAGGTAGTGATTTTTCTAAGTTAGGACTAAGTTCTTAAAAACTTGTGATAGATATTTATTAGTGTTGTTGGCCATGATCTATGACACAAATGTGTTGAAGATCATCATCTCCTTCACACTCTTGGCCACTTGATACTTTTATTGAAGTTGTTAGAAAGCTTCATCTCATGTAAGTTCTTACTTGAGAATGGAAAGGTCAAAGAGATGGGATCTTAGCTTAGCAAATTTGGTGGCCAACCATCATTTAGTTATAGTGGCTTACTCAAGTTGTGCATTGGTAGTTAGTAGTTTGCCACTTATCTTGAGCACTATGAGTAGTTTATGATGATTTCTTCTAGAAATTAAAAATCTCTAGAAGTGGTTTCCTAGCTCTAAATAATATTTCCAACACCTCCTTGTGTTAGGTAGTGCTCATCTGAATACTTCTTGCTCCTACATACACATGGATGTCTACCATTATAACAATGTCCAATATAGATGATGTAGGAGTATTAAGGGCCTGTACTACCTTGTCAACAAGAACCTTTGTCATTATCTCCTGGTTCATATGTTGCATCACTAGGACTATTACCCCCTTGCCTTCCTTCAACATAATGGAGAAGGTGATAGAATTTCTTGAAATCTAAGGGAATTTTTGCTTCGGAATGGATACTATGATCTCCATGATACTTTGATTGGACCTTGTAGATATCTACTTGCTCTATGTAGAGAATAGCAAGGTTGTTTCACTATTTAGCCAACTAATAGTTCTTCTGACCTTGTTGAGATGGCTCATGATTGGATGGTAAATGGATGAATTCATATCACTTGCAAAGCCCTACTATTTCTACAACTACTTCTTTCAAATTTTTTTGAGTTGTTACTCCTCTTCATCATCTCCTACCAAAATGTGATAGAAGCTTAGTAGACTAAATCATTTAAATAGTGAACTATTCCTCCCCTTTTATATAACTTGCAAATTACATGAAAAGTGAAGTGTCTTCCTACCCTTCTTATTTTCCTTGAAGTATTTTTAATATCTAATAAAAGGAGTCTGGGTAGGTTGATTGGGAATTTTTTGCTTAAATTAATACATGCCTGATGAACAGCGAGGTACCCCTATATTAAACCATACAAATATGAGCGTTTCACACATGATCTAGTCAAACTCTGCAGACGGACTAGTTGTGGCATCCCGACAATTACTCATAGGTCGCAGTTCATTGTCTTCCCACCTAGACTAGTATTAACTTTGTCATGTATGGTTTAGTCCAGAGTGAGGTGTATGATGTGTTCCTACACTAAGGCTACTCTTGGGTATGATGGAAAATAATATTAACTAAGCTAAGAGAGAGAGGGTGAGAGAGAATCTAAGCTAGCTCAACTACTGGGATTACCAAGTTTATGGCTTTGGTATGCTATTGGGCTACCGATGGGACGTGATATCACATAGGTCGTGATATCGCGTCCTTACCTGTGATATCGCATACGCGATATCGTAGCTCGTCGCCTTGTCTATAAATAAGAGGTGGTCTTCCCTTATTTCTCCATCTAGATCTAGACCCTTAGCTAAACTCTAGCAGTTTTACCATTCTAAAGATAGATAATTTCCATGTGCCCACAGTAGGAGTCTCAAAGTGAACGGATCTTTATTCGAGCAAATTGTACCTAAGCACACATTTGTGTACGGTAATAAAGACAAACTTTTTGATAAATATTGTAGTGCATGGACTAAGCTAAATAGGACTTAATTAATGTTAAATGTTCAAATGCTTTATTAGTTAATTAAATCTCTCTCAACCCTTAACTCCTAGTTAAGTGCATTCAGTACAACCGCTTCGAGCACGTGCGTTATGCTTGGTAACCTAGTAATGAATAGCGTTTGGTAATCCCAGCAACGTTGCATTGGTTCAGGGTGTGAACAATAAGTGGGAAAGATATTTATTCTAGGGCATTAGAACTTAGTTAATGAAAGTTAGTCACTTAGTCTTTTCAACCTTTCTCTCATTAGCATAGGCAATAAAAGAGAAAAGATATAAAAATCACATACCTCAAACTTACTTAACCATACAATCGTGACAAATACAAGTAAGTTTGGGAAGACAACGATTGATTAACCTTAAGTGTTCCATAAGGCATGTAAGCACTTAGTTTGCAGAGTTCGACCGGATTGCACATGTAATGCTCATATTCATATGGTTGAGTGTAGGGGTCCCTCGCCACTCATCATTGGCACCATTACCGGGGACTAAGTTGTTTGTGCGCTAAGTAGAACATAGGAAATCATCCACATCATTGGGAAGCTAAAATAAATCCTTAGGTTTAATCAAGAGAAAAACAACATAACAATAAATAACACATCGAATAAGACAAAAATTTCTTCTTCTGCATACAAAAGTACTTCACCGCCTAGGACAGACACTAGAGAAAGTCGGTGGCACCATGCACATAACCAAAATATGCTAGTTCCATAATAGTTCAGTGTGGTATATGTTCATCATGATGAAGATATCCTTGACTTTACCTTTGTATTCCATCAAGATGAACAACTATGTTGGAGAGACTTGGAGGGTAACATAATGTGTCCTCTAGACAGAGCAGCCCCCAACATGCTCCTTCGTGCCCTTGCACAAATTGGCATGTCACAATTATACACTGAGTACATTGCGCTTGATTACAATGTAAGGGACTACCATCCCATAGAAGTGCAACGTCAACGGGATGCATGGTAGGAGAGTTACCACACATCGTTGAAGGGAAAAGGACCCCATAATGCTTTGCCTGTAATAAGAGAAATTAAGGGTGGTGAACCTATCTCAATAGGTTCTCCACAGAATGATGTTCCCCCTCCTAACGATAGTGAGGAGGTGGTGTATTAGAACCTTCACTTCATGATGCACAACCTTGGTTCTGATCCCCATGAACACCAAGTGTTCAATTAGGGAACACAAACACAAGATAAGGACAAACATTCTGATCATCATCATGATTGGGGTTGGGATCACCGAAGGGAAGGTAGGAAACATCATCATGGTGATGGTTCTCCTTCATCTTCCCCTTCATCACAACATTCACCGTCTCCTTCAACATCAGGATGTAGTCATAAGGAACCTCACCATGAGGACAAGGGTAAGCAAAATCAAAAACCTCGACGAGAGAGTCGAGAAAGAGGATGAGGGCACTCTAGAGAGTCAAGGCATGGAAGAAGGAAAAGTAGGGAACCACGTAGACATCACAGATGCCATGAAAGAAATGACCATGATGAACCCCTACTTCCAACCTGAAGCATGTTAGAAATTATGANGAAATGACCATGATGAACCCCTACTTGCAACCTAAAGCATGTTAGAAATTATGAAGGCCATTAGAGTACCTACAAGGCACCAAAAAGATAGCTGGATCAAGAGACTAGACATGAATAATATCCCACGATTTGAAGGGGGATACAACGCTAATCCATAGAATCAATTATAGGCATTTCATGATGCCTATTCCTGGAAGAATATTGAGAACGAGTGGAAAAGATTAAAGTTGTTCCCAAGGACACTCATAAAAGAAGTAGAAAGCTGGTACCAGTCCTTAGAACTAGAAACCATTAGGAGGTGGAGTACAATGCTAGAACTATTTAATGTTAAATATCAAACGTACTCCCGAGTGTCCAATTTATAAAAATAGATCCAAGGATGGAAGTAGGGAACTCATGAATCCTTGGATGCTACCATGGACCAATATTATGCATTGCTACATCGTTGTCCAAGCCATGGTTATGCACAATAGCATCAACTATGCCATCTCGTAGATGGGCTAACGCATGAAACTAGGAGAACCCTTGGGACATATGCCCAAGGGAGATTATCTAAACTTAGGTCCCATGAAGTTCATATATTTTTGAAGCAAGTAGCTAAGGAAGAAGGAGAGCTACATAAGATAGAAAGTGTAGAAGAATATAACCATGATCCTTCCCTCTGAAAGAGGGAAGTAAGATTCTATGAGGAGGAGGATGAGTCACCACTCGAAGAGTTGGTGAGTAGGAAAACCTTGCGGATTCAGAAATTAATAGAAGTGTCGGCTAAGGTAGATCAAATGTGGGACTCCTTAGATAATAGATTTGAAACTATTTTAAAAATTATAGAGGAGTCTAAGGAGTGAAGTAGTGACCATGATAAGAAAAAGAAGAGGGATTTGGACTATGCACGTAACAAAGGTAAGGGTAAAATGACTATCATCAATGAGGTTGTAGATTCCAATACAGATGATGACAATGGATGTGAGATCTGATAATATGACCATCCTAAGGGATGTTTCCTAATAATCTCACATCTGTAGGAGTCTAGGATGTATGCACTTAACCCAAGACTTAACAAATGGCAAGCACCCTGTCGGTTACCTTATCCCCAAGGTAACCCAAGGTAGTTCCACCAACCATTAACTTATTATCAAAGTGGAACTCCACCACAACTTATGGAGAAAAACTAGTAGTGGAAATACCCACAATCATGGGGGATGCCAGTGCCAAGGCAACAATACCCTTATCGGCAACTAGACCCATATGGCTAATACGTGCAATAGCTAATCTCTCCACATGACTCTATTGGTTGTGTGACATCACCACTTCACTACCAAGCTCAGGAATATTATACGATTCCTTCTTCCTAGAGAGACACACCACATGCATACCATTCTCTGAATCCATCCACAACTCTTACATCGATAACTCCACTACCTCCTGCTCCAGCGATGTAAGGGGAACTCCCCACTCAACCGCAGCAATGCAATGCTATGAGAGCTATAAACCTTCAACCTGCTGCTAGTTCTAACAACCATACAAAGAGAATACCTTTCTTTAGAACCAAAATCCCAAACAAGCTCTCACAACCACAAGAGGTTGAACCTCTAAACATTCCTCCATCAAATAAGGCTTCGGAGATCCCTTCAAACCAAAAATAGAGCTCAACACATATGATTATGTTAACACATACCATCACTGACTGGATAAAGGTGGGCCACCTTCCTAGAAAACTCTCTAATCATGGAAGTCCCTTAATCTACCTCCAATTTGCTGGGAATGAACCACATAAAGTTCTTGTTAACTCAGGTTCCAGAGTCAACTTGATATCGCAAGAAATGTATAAAGCCTGAAACTTGCCTCCACTAAAGAAGAGAAATATTCTCTTAGAGCTGGTTGACAAGTCCATCACTATTCCCTTGGGATTGGTGGAGGACATCATTATCACTATGTATGGTTGGTCATACCCAGCTGATTTCCTAGTGGTCCAAGTAAACAATGACAATGGGGACTTCCCAATAATAATGGGAAGGACATGGCTAAGTACCGTGAACGCAAGCCTAGGAATCCATGATCTTTCCCTAGAAATATCTAAGAAAAAATCTTAAGGAAAGATCAAGAAGAAGAAAATTCCATGCATCACATAGAGTGATATAGAGGGTGATAGCATACAGGAATGTTCAATATCTCCTACATGAAACTGTTGTGCCCAAGAAATCAACATACAAAAGTGCCTATATGTAGCAACCACACAACAAAGAGACACCCAGTGGTTGATTGCTAATCAAAAGAGCAACCCACCAATATGCATGAAACTAACTAGGGAACCAATGTGTGCTCATGTCAAAAGCATAGATACATTGGAGAAAGAGCGGCGCCAACTTCCAACCCTTAATTTGAAAACACCAATTGGGAGGAGTTGGACACTTCTAAGAAATTCAAAAAAGTGCTCACTATTTTGCATCTCTTCCTTTCAATTCAATCATGGGGGAGATGGCCACCTATGCTAATCATTTGAGGCCCTCAGTTCTCTTTAATTTATTTTTTTTACAAATTTCTTTAACTCTTTTTTTTTTTACAACATCATTTATACTTTTTCATTTCTTTGTGTGTTTGATTACTTTGTTTGATTTGTCACTTAATAAGTGCTCTGANTTGATGCATTTGTGTTGGCCATTCTCTTACGTTCTTGGATGTTTTCTTCTTGAGTTTTCTTGCTATTCTGATGTTGCCACATTATCAAGAAGCTGAGAAAATAAAAATAATAAGTATTAGCATGGTGTGGTTCTCACGCAAAATAAAAAAAAAATAGTGAGAATTCAAAGCACACCCCTTAGACGAAATAATCATTTAGGCTACAAACACTGGTTATGGAACTAAAATAAACATGTTACCTCTAACTAACGCCCTTCTTACTTCCTACTTTCTCCTCCTTCATTTCGTCAGAATGGTGGTGGCTCTTTGGTAAAGGCATTCCTTTTACTTCAAGTGGATGGATGGGCTAAGTGTATTAATGCAAAGTCATTAAATGTAGTTTGGTTGAGGTCAGATTTGGAATGGGATCTACTAAGTCACATTAACCACTCATACACATAGGGTTGTACATCACCTTGTTCTTGAGATTCCATTCCATTCTCTTCTTTCCATCCTTCTTTCCTCATTTATCACCTCATTGTCAATTGTATTAGTAGTCCATATTTTGTTGGATGCATTGTTTTCTTTTTGGTAAAATCTTATGGTTAAGACTTTAACTCTTGTCTCTGAATGACATTCTTAGAGCCTAAGGACTCTTTGAATGTGGGATTCTCAGGGCATTAAGGGCATGAGCCTTCTTTGGGGAGGACCCACTGGAATTCCTATTTGGTGCATCCATTAATTTCTTTTGCTTAAACATTTTTTCAATCAACACTTATTTGTTCATCTCCATCTTTGACATTCATCTTATCAGTGTGGCCATTGTCTCTTTTTATTCATCTTTCTTATTCCTTCTCTTTTTCCATTCTATTGCTATCGAAGGTTCGCTCTCAGTCATGGGGGTCCTGGTCCAATTTTTTTGATTTTCTCCTAACCCCTACACCTCGAGTAGCCACCAATATTATATCTCTAGATCCATATCAGCCATATCACAACTCAACCAATGGATCTTATACTGAGGAAAGGTATTAAATATGTTGTGATTCATTTACCCTTGCTAATATAAGATTGTGTTGTGTGTGCAGATGGAAATCATACAACAACAGATTGGATCTGGAGGAAACACTTGGAATGGATCGGTGCTGAAATAGCTATACAAGGAACAAGATCGATGACGCGCTTACAGATAGACAACGAAACGCGCAATCTTGGCGTTGGTAGTAGCAGACTTCTTCTTTTCTCTCTCTCTTCTCTCTTCTATCCCAACTACCAAATAAAGCTGGATGTCAATTATGTATAGTGTTCACTCTTGTTGTCATGAACACTAGATTTTGCCATGTATTGTAATGATGATCCGTTCACATGTCACCCCATCTACCATTAATTTTATTCAAGTCAATAATCCCATACCTTCCCAATATTTTGTAAGGAACTCAAGGAAAAGTTTTTATTTAGTCATTGGGGTATGATGGGATGTGAGATTGCATAGGTCATGATATCACGTACACGGTATTGCATCGTTTCCTACGATATCACATAAGCGATATCGTGGCCCGTCACCTTATCTATAAATAAGAGGTGGCCTTCCCTTGTTTTTCCATTTATACATAGACCCTTAGCAAAACTTTAGAAATTTTACCATTCCAGAGAGAATAATTGCCATGTGCCCGTAGTAGAAGTCTCAAAGTGAATGGATCTTTATTCGAGAAAATTTTACCTGAGCACACATTTGTGTATGGCAATAAAGACGAACTTTCTGATAAACCTTGCAATGCATGGACTAAGCTAAATAGGACTTAATTAATGTTAAATGTTCAAATGCTTTATTAGTTAATTAAATCTCTCTCAACCCTTAACTCCTAGTTAAGTGCAGTCACTATGATCGCTTCGAGCATGTGTGTTATGCTTGGTAACCCAGTAACGAATAGAGTTTGGTAATCCCAACAACATTGCATTGGTTCAGGGTGTGAACGGTAAGTGTGATGGATATTGATGCTAGGGCATTAGAGCTTAGTTAATGAAATTTAGTCACCTAGTCTCTTCACCCTTTCCCTCATTAGCATAGGTGATAAAAGAGAAAAGATATAAAAATCACATACCTCAAACTTACTTAACCATACAACCATGACAAATACAAGTAGGTTTGGGAAGACAACGACTGATTAACCTTAAGTGTTCCAAAAGGTGTGTAAGCACTTAGTCTGTGGAGTTCAATCGGATCACATGTGTAATGCTCATATTCGTATGGTTGAGTGTAGGGGTACCTCACCACTCATCAGCTACCAAGTAGTCACACTTAAATGCTTGTGATTAAGTCGTACTCATTCCGTGTTACTAGGATATAAGGGTGAAGAGACATTAACTAAGAAAGTAGTAAATAACAATTAAATAAATAATTGAGCTAAGTGGACNTTAACTAAGAAAGTAGTAAATAACAATTAAATAAATAATTGAGCTAAGTGGATGCTGTAATGATGAAGTAATCTTGATCTTTATTTCTAGTCATGTGCATGTCCAAGTATGTCACACTTGAATAAGGATGTCGTACAATTACAATCACCACACTACGGGCATGCACTGGGAGAAAAGGGTTTAGAGGAAAACTAACAAAGATCCTCTATAAAACTACTGAACTTAACTTTCAAAAACTAAAAAAATCCTACTAAATCTATCTACTTATTATTTAAAGATGAGGAAGCAGGCTGTGATATCACGTACGTGATATCGCATCTAGGCTGTGATATCATATCCGCGATATCGCGTATGCAATATCATGGGTGTAATATCGCAGCCAACAAATTCATGACTCATCATACCCCCACAACTGAATGAAAAATCATCCTTGAGTTATAGTGAGAACAAGCTCCATTAATTACACAGTGGATAGGTATGGGATTATTGACTAGTGAAAATGGATTCATGCCGTAGTGTGGAATCAGAACAAAATTGAGACACAACACAGAGAATGCAAAAGAAAATTGTATAGCTACAAAATTGATGAAACTCATGTAGTTCCTAGTGGCAATGCCTCCTCCATGGGTGTCTTTCCCTTCTCTTGTACTCCAGGTCTTGGAATTTGATGGTATTGAAGTATGGCCTAGGGTTTCTCCTCTTCAATTTTGGGGTCCTATGCCATCCATGCTAATGTTCTGATGTTTTATAGAGTTAGAACCTCCCATGGGTAGGGTAGTTGTAGAAACATTTTATTTTCCTTGACATACCAAGCTACAAACACCCATCATTCCTCCTCAAAAGCTCTGGCTTTGTCTTTGTATTCTTGAAAATCTGCAAGACATTGAGCCAAATCTGTTGTAACACCTTTTTTCCCTTGGTACCTTACTTTAACCACCTGAAGTTCAGAATTTGCAACCTCCAATTTTTGCAATAATTTCTTGCGTACTGCAAATTCTGCTTCATTTTTGACATAGGTGGTGGCTACCTATTTCTCAAGCTCTATTCTCAGGCACCTTACTATTAACATGGTAAGGTTGGCATACCACAGGTTTGCCAACTCCATGTATTTTATAAGGTCCTAGATTTGCAAGTCCCAGTTCTTAACTTCGGCCTGGTGGGAAAATGCCTATGTGTCCAATATAGCCCTCCAGTTAGTGTGATAAGCACTAAGAGCATTGATGTGGACCTTGGCCATATGAATCTCCTTCTCGATGATCTATTTATACATCCCCACCTTTTTCCAAAAGTGCTCCTTTAGCTTCTCATGTCGTTTAGCCTCATTCTTCCATGTGCTTATTTCAATAGCCATCTTCTGATGGATGACGTGTACCTCCTCCATTGAGAGGGTTCAATTTTTTCTGGCTAAACAGTTCATGTCCTAGTTGATCCTAATTAGTTATTCTCAAAACTATTGAAAATGTTCTTCAAAAACATTCTTTTGTTTCTCCATAGAAGTCAACCAAAGGTTGTCAACAACAAGTTGTTTGTTTTTTCCTTGTAAGGCCTTGAGTGCCTTGGTATGCACATAAGTTTGCACTTATGCCACAGAGGCATCCCAAACAGCCTTCTCTTTTTCATCTGCCATCTTCTTATTCTATGTCACTAGTTTAGTGAGTTTCTTAGTCCTAAAAATGTTCAGCTATTCTACAAGAATGAATTGAAAAGGATCCCGATGTGCTGCTTGTAGGGTTACAAGCCTTTCTTGCAATCTTTGCACTTCTACTTCTACATGATCAGCCCTCATTTCTATCAAGACCAGCTTCCCTTTAGTGGAAATGAGGTTTGATTGGACTATTGTAACATCTTGTGGGATGTCAAAAAAGGTTGTCATTACTTGTCCTATTTGTAGCAATCGGTCAAGTACATCCTCATGTTCTGTAGGAGTCATTAAGGTTTTGGCTAGAGTTTGAGCATCTTGTGCTCCTATAAGATCTACCGATGGCACAACAGGAACATTGAATGGTTCTTTAATGTGGTCTATGACCACTTCTGCAACTCCTGCTACATCCTGGTGCTGCATGAACACCATTGTGGTCCCTTCATCAATTTCTAATTGCACTTGAAAAGATGTAGCATTCCCTGAGATTTATTGTGACTAAGTGCTCTCCCCTCCTCCTGTATGAATGGACACCTCAGCCCTTTCATGATCCAAAGAAATTTTGGGCTTTATAGCACATCGATGACACAGAAGAGATTTGCATCATCATGACTTCCCTAACTAACCATCTTAGTGATGGCCCTAAGATGGCTCATCGATGGTCTGTAATCTTACGATGGCAGCAGCTAATCCTACTGGCTCATGCTAGGTCCTACTTCTTGTTGTTGGTTGGGTCCTGCAAGTTGAGTTGCAGTTGGCCCTGCCATTTTTTCCTTTTCTTGTTCCAGCCCCAGCATCTCACTAGTGATTTTTCTTGCAGCTGGTGGCTTTAGTAGTTTAGCATATGAAGCATTTTGGAATTTTTGGAGGACATCATTAGTGTATCCTCTGATACCAACACATCTTCATAGCTTCCTGATGAGATAAGGGAAGGGAAACGCAAGCTTCCTTGTCTTTCATTCTTCAAACCGCCTTAGGATCTCTATAAAATATAGATGAGGTAGGTTAGCATTAACCTTTCCCATGAACATTGCACATCCTCTAGCCGCATATGTTGAAATTATTTTTAAACCTTTTGTGGGGAAGAGGTTATAAGTCCCTATTTTGAAATAAATCCTTTCCTCTATCGTCAACTCCCCAAACGTCTTATCTTCCTTGACATACGCCTTTTCCAACCAAACTTGTCACACATCAGGGTCTAAAATGGTAGACAATTGAGAAACCTTTGGCTTTGTATTTGGAAGGTTTAATACTTCTGAAATGACTTGAACAAAGAAATCAATAGTCACACCACAAATGTTAACCATGGTGCCTTGTTCTTTGTTGTGCCAAAATTGGTACATTTCCCCTAAGTACCAAGCACTGCTTTCAGAGAGGATAGGCCATAATGGGGATCCTTTGAGGTGATCCCTAATGGCCTCTAGAGAAAATTCTTTGAAAGATCCAAATTTCAATTCCACAATCACTATAGTGAATATGGACCTTTGATGGATTACCTGAACACAATCCTAGGGCAATGTGAGATGTTGTCCTTGTTTAGGCGCTACAGTAGCTCCTCCTTCTGCCTACCTTGATTGTATAGTAGTAGGGTCCTCTTGGTGGATGCTAAATAATTTTTCTTCCTACTCTACATGTTTTCTAGTAGGAACTTATCCTTTAGCTCTCCTAGGTCATTTTCTTCCACCTTGAGTAGGACCTTCTTGTTGTCCATGCTTTGGGGCCATCTACAATCACATGGGGCCAATTGTTAGTAAGGCTATTTCCAAAGTTAGGTTATACCTTAATAATTTTCTTAATGAAATTTCTTTATCTCCATGTGATGTTAATTAAAATGTCCCAAAATATTATAATATTGAATCCTTTTTGCGTAGGTGGTTTCCAAATATAGTTTCTTGGTATAACTAAGGGGATGAAATTGTTTTTGGCATGTTTATCTTTAATTTTGTAACTAATTACCCTTGATAATGTCCTTTGGGAAATTAGAAATTCCAAAAAATTTATGCTCTATTCAACATGTGCCCCTCCCCCACGACTAAGCTGAACACTCCAGGTTCAAGTAGGTTCAAACGGAATGAAAATCGGAGGACCAGCGAGTGATTTATGGATATGAAAGGAAAGGACGCTTAATCACAAGTCATAGAGAGAAATTTGAAAGACTTCCCCCATGTGAATGGTTGAAAATGATGTTAAGTAGTGTAGGGGGTCACGTATATATATGTTTGTGAGATGTGATATCACAGATGCGATATCGTGGCCTATCGATGTTAAGGCACTATGAATATACCACATTTTTAAATATTTTTCTAAAGTGGACGATGTAAACTAAGGACATGTGGATGAATGTTAAAGGGTTCTAGGGTAATTAAACTAGTTTTTAAGGCACACATAATTATGATGATGTGGAATTAACCAATAAGGCCCTTGGGTGGTAAGGGAGAGAAAAAGGCTATGTGATGGTTCATAGGAATGTTCGAATTGGAGGGGTAGTAATAAGGGAAAGAATGTCATTGAAAATATGCTGAGGGTAATTGATGGTGTGTGGAAGATGTGTTATGAGTGAAAATTATAAAAAATGATGAGTGGCAAGGTACCACTACACTCAACCATATGAATACGAGCATTTCACATGCGATTCAGTCGAAGTCCAAGGACTAAGTGCTTACACACCTTAATGGAACACTCAAGGTTAGTCAATCATTTTCCTTCCAAACTTACTTGTATTGTCATGGTTGTATGGTTAAGCAAGCTTGAGGTATGTGATTTTTATAGCTTTTTTCCTTTTTATGTCTTCTGCTAATAAAGGAAAGGAGAGAGAACTAAGTGACTAACTTACACTAACTATTCATTAACTAAGTTCTAAATGTTTTGAACACCAGTATCCATTCCCACTTGTTGTACACATCCTGAACTAGTGTAACGCTACTAGGATTACCAAATGCTAATTGTTACTAGGTTACCAAGTGCTAAACACATGCTTGAAGCGGTCGTACTGAGTGTATTTAACTAAGGGGGTTGAAGGTTGAGAAAGATATTAAGTAACTAGAAAAGCATTTAAACATTCAAAAATAATTAATTACTATTTAGTTTAATCTATATGCTACAAGGTTAATCATAAATTTCATCTTTATTTTCATACACAAATGTGTGCTCAGGTAGAAATTGCTCGAATAAAGATCCATTCACTCTATGACTCCTACTATGGGCACATAGAAATTATTCTAACTTTGGAGTAATGAAACTGCAAGAATTTGGCTAAGGGTCTAAGTCTTACTATCTAGAACTAAGGGCACCACATCTTATTTATTGTATATGAGGTAGGATGTGATATTGTGTGGCAGATGCGATATTGTGTATGTGATATCGCAGCTCATCATACCCCCATGATTGAATGAAAATGCATCCTCAAGTTCTTTACAAAATATTAGGAAGGTATGGGATTATTGACTTGAATGAAAACTAATGGTGAATGCGATGACATGTGAATGGATCAACATTATAATACATAACAATATTAGTATTCATGACTACAAGAATGAACACTATACACAATTGACATCCAGCCTTGTTTGGCAGTTGAGGGAGAAGAGAGAGAGAGAGAAAAGAAGAAGACATGTTGCTGTTGATGCCAGGATCATGCCTTCCATTGTCTATCTATAACCACACCATCAATCTTATTCCTTGCACAACTGTTCCAGCACTATTCCATCCTGAGTGTTTCCTCCAGATCCAATCCATTGCTGTATGATTGCCATCTGCACACACAACATAGTCACATATGAGCAAGGATAAGTAAATCATAATATAGTTGATACCTTTCCTTGGTGTAAGGTCCATTGGTTGAGTTGTGATATGGCTAATATGGATTCTAGACATATAACACTAGTGACTATCCAAGGTGTAGGGGTTAGAAAAATTGAAAAAATTGGACCAGGGCCCCCATGACTAAGCACGATCCTCCAGTAGCGATAGAATGGAAAAATATAAGGAATAAGAGAGATGGAGAAAAAGAAATAATGGAAACATCGATAAAATAGATATTAGAGATGGAAATAAACAAAAAAAATGTTGATTGTAGCAATGTTTAAGGGAAAGAAGTTAACTGGTGCACCAAATAGGAATGCCAGTGGGTCCTCCCCAAAGTAGGCTCATGCCCTTGATGCCCTGACAATCCCACATTCAAAGAGTCCGTAGGCTCTGGAAATGTCATTTGGAAGAAAGAATTAAAGTCTTAACCACAAAAATTCACCAAAAAGAAAACAATGCATCAACCGAAATATAGACTACTGATACAACTAGCAATGAGGTGGAAAATGGAGAAAGAATGATGAGGAGAAGAGAATGGAATGGAGTCCCAAGAACAAGGTGGTGTACAGCCCCTTGTGTATGTATGGTTAATGTGACTTAGTAGATCTCATTCCAAATCCAACCTCAAACAATCCACATCTAGTGAGTTCACATTAATACTCTTGGCCAATCCATCCACTTGAAGTAATAGGAATGCTTCCATGAAAGAGTCACCACCATTCCGAGAAAATGAGAAAGGGAAAAGTAGGAAGTGAGAGAGGGACTTAGTTTGAGGAAACGTGTTTGTTTAGTTCGATAACCAGTGCTTGTAGCCCAAAATAATTATTTTTTCTAAGGGGTGTTCTTTGAATTCTCACTATTTTTTTTTGTGTGAGAACCACACCATGCAAAGACTTATTTTTATTAGTTCAGCTTCCCAATAATGGAGCAACATTAGAATGGTAAAGAAAAATCAAGAAGAAAAAATCCAAGCACACAAGAGAGTGGCTAGCACAAATGCATCAAATTCCCTTGAAGTCACATCCTTTTCAGTCCTTGAGTCCTTCCTCAGTTTGAGAAATGCCCAGTCATTAATTTCTTGATAGTTTTATCATTAAAGAAAGGGACTGTATAGTTCCAAGCCAACAGAGATCATAGAAGTTCATGGATGCATGGATGATATGGACTCATTGCCTATTATATCAAAAGAACCATACCTTAGTATCAACATTATAACTCAAAGGTAAAAACCAAACATTAGCAATCAATAGAATACAATTCATACCACCATCATGAGCACTTATTAGGTGATGAATCTAACAAAAACCAAAACAAAAACAAAAAAAACAAATAGTCACATAGAGAAATGAAAAAGTATAAACGATGTTGCAAAACAAAAACAAGAAAATTTAAAGAAATTTGTAAAAAAAAATGTGTAAAACAAAAACTTAAAAATGAACTAAGGGCTCAGTTAATTCCATGCATGTTAGTGAGTTTCTCTCTTGATCAGCTATCAACCACTTGGTGTCTCTTTGTCATGTGGCTATTGCACATAGGAAATTTTGTAGGTTAAGGTCTTGTGCACACCAGTTGCATGTAGGCAATGCTAAACTTTGCCCAACCCATGATCTCTGCATGCAATTGCACCCTGTATCACTGTATGAGATGCATGGAACCTTCTTCTTCTCGATCTTTCCAAAAGTGTTCTCCTTAGATATTTCCAGGGAAAGATTACAAATTCCTAGATGTGCATCTACAGTACTTAGCGATGCCCTTCCCATTATTATTGGGAATTCCCCTTTATCGTTTTTTACTTGTATCACTAGGAAATTAGCTGGGTACGACCACCCACACACAGTGGTGATGATGTCCTCCACCAGTCCCAAGGGGATAGTGATAGACTAGTAAGCCATCTCTAGGTGAATATTGCTCTTCCTTAATGGAGGAAGGTTTCAGGCTTTATACATCTCTTGTGATATTAGGTTGACTGTAGAAATTGAGTCCAGAAGAGCTTTACATGGCTCATTCCTAGTGATTTGGAGATAGATTAGGGGGCTTCCAGGATTAGAGAATTTCTTGGGAAGGTGGCCAACCTTAATCGAGTCAGTTACAACATGTGTTAACATAACCGTATGCGTTGAGCTTGGTTTTTGGTTTGAAGGAAGCTCTAAAGCCTTATTTGATGGGGAGGCATTCAAAGGTTCAACCGCTTGTGGATGTAAGGGCTTGGTTGGACTGTTGGCTCTAAAGAAAGGTATTTTCTTCATACAATTGTTAGAACCAATAGTGGGTTGAGGATTTACAGCCCTTGTAGCATTACATTGCTATGGTTGAGTGGGGATTTCCCCTTGCATTGCTGGAGTAGGTGGTAATGGAGCTATTGGTCTGAGAGTTGCGATTGGATTCAAAGGATGGTATGTTTGTGGGTTATCTTCCCTAGGAAAAGGAGTTCTATAATACTCATGAGCTTGGTAGTGATATTGTGGTGTAAGATGACTAATAGAGTAACATGGAGAGATTCGATGCTACATGTAGTAGCCATATGGATTAGGTTGCTAGTAGGGGTATTTTTGCCTTGGTGGTGGCATCCCCCATGACTGTGGTTATTGCCACTGTTGATGTTGTTCAACGGGTTATGGTAGAGTTCCACTTGGATAATATGTTGAAGGTTGCTAGAACTGCCTTGGGTTACCTTGGGGATAAGGTAACCATTGGGGTGTTTGCCATTTGTTTAGTTTTGGGTTGAGTGCATACACCCAGGCTCTTGTAGATGTGAGATCACTAGGTAGCATCTCTTAGGATGGTCATATTGGCATATCTCACATCCATCATCATTGTCCATGTATGAATCCACAACCTCTTTTATGATGGCCATTTTACCATTACCCTTGTTACGTGCATTCTCTACTTCTCTCTTTTTCTTTTTGTCATGGTCACTACCTCACTCCTTAGACTCCTCTACAATTTTAAGAATAGTTTCAAACCTACTATCCAGGGAGTCCCACATTTGTTCTACCTTTGTTGATACTTCTGTTGTTAACTTTTGGAGTGGCAAAGTTTNGGACAACGATGTAACAATGTGTAATAGCAGCTCATGGTAGCATCCAAGGGTTCATGATTTCCTTACTTCCATCCTTGGATTTTCTTCTCTAGGTTAGACACTTGGGAGTACATTTGGTACTTATCATTGAACAATTCTAACATTGTACTCCACCTCCAAATGGATTCCAGTTCTAAGGACTGGTACTAGCTTTCAGCTTCTTTCACTTGTATCCTTGGGAACAACTTCAGTTTTCTCCATTCGTTTTCTATGTTTTTCAAGGCACATGCATCGTGGAATGCTTATAAATGATTTTTAGGATCATCATTGTATCCCCCTTCAAATCATGGGATGTTGTTCA
Source organism: Gnetum montanum (assembly GCA_015680685.1). NCBI lineage: Eukaryota > Viridiplantae > Streptophyta > Gnetopsida > Gnetales > Gnetaceae > Gnetum > Gnetum montanum. Next base: position 142,610 of record MNCI01010591.1, on the reverse strand, counting down.
TGTCTAACCTCTTGATCCTACTATCCTTTTGATGCCTTGTTGGAACTCTTACGACCTTCATTATATCTAGCATGCTTCTAGTTGCAAGTATGGGTTCTTCATGATCATCTCATTCATAGCATCTATGGTTTCTATGTAGTTCCCTACCCTCCCTTCTGTTATGCCTTGATTCCTTAGAGTGCCCTTGTCCTTGTTCTTGACTATCTTGTCGATGTTTTTCACTTTGTTTTCCCTTATCCTTACGATTGGTTTTCCTATGACTCCGTTCGAACACTAAAGGAGAGGATGAATGTGACGATGAAGGTGAAGAAGGAGAACCATCGCCATGATGATGTTTTTTACCTTCTCTTCGATGGTCTTGGCCATGATTTTGATCATGATCAAAACGTCCACCCTTATCGTGTGGTTGTGTTCCTTCTTTGAATACTTCATGTTTCTGGGTATCAGATCTAGGGTTGTGAATAGTGGAGTGAAGGTTCTGATACACCACCTCCTGACTATTGTTAGGAAGAGGAACATCATTTTGTGGAGAACTTGTTGAAGAAGGTTCACGACCCTCAATTTCACTCAAGACATGCAGAGCGTTATGGGGCCATTTACCCTTTGAGGGTGTATGGTATCTCTCTTGTTGCAAGTCCCTTTGATGTTACACTTTTGTGGGATGATAGTCCCTTCTGTCATGATTGCATGCAACATATTCTATGTAAAAAAGTGACATGCCTATTCGTGAGAGAGCATGAAGGAGCATGTTGGGGACTAATTGGTCTGGAGGCAACACTATGTTACCCTCCAAGTCTCTCCAACGCAGTTGTTCATCTTAGTGGAGAATAAAGGTGAAATCAGGTACATACTCATCATGATGAGTATATACCCCATGAAACTGTTGAGGAACTGGCAGGTCTTGGTTATGTGTGTTATGCCACCGACTGCCTCTTGTGTTAGTCCTAGGCGGTGAAGTGCTCTTATGCGAAGAAGAAGACATTTTGTCTTGTTCGGTATGCGATTTACCATTGTCTTATCTTTCTTTAATTTAATCCTAAGGGTTTGTTCTAACATTCTAATGATATGAATGAGTTCGTATGTTCTATGTAGTGCATAAACAACTAAGTCCCCAGCAACAGCACCAATGATGAGTGGCGAGGTACCCCTACACTTAACCATATGAATATGAGCATTTCACGCACAATCTGGTCAAACTCCATAGACAGACTAGTTGTGGTATCTAGATAGTTACACGTAGGTCACAATTCACTATCTTCCCACCTGGACTAGTATTAACTTTTNATTAACTAAGAAATAAGTAAATAAAAATTAAATAAATAATTAAGCTAAGTGGATGTTGTAATGATGAAGTAATCTTGATCTTTATTGCCAGTCATGTGTGTGTCCAAGTACATCACACTTGAATAAGGATGTTGTACAATTACGATCACCACAGTATGGGCATGCACTGGGAGAAAAGGGTTGAGAGGAAAACTAAGAAAGAGTCTCTACAAAACTACTAAACTTAACTTCAAAAAACTAAAAGAAAACTCCTACTAAATATTCCTACTTCTTATTTATAGATGAGGAAGTAGGATGTGATATCACATTAGCAATATCACGTACACGATATCGCAGCCAAAAAATTCATGAATCATTAATTCCCTAGTAGCTAAGGTTGTCACATTACTAAGCCTCACTATTAGGTTTATGTTATAGGCTATAATCTTGAAATAAACTCTCTTTGCCTTTGTGAGGGTACTATACTCCTTGCAATCCACCCCATAGCATCACTAAATCTACATTGACTTAGCTTCTAAATCCACCTACATTGATATTTCAACTAAATTTTCCCCTAAGTTGGGAAAATCAAAGGTTTATGATATAACCTTAACCAAATAGGATATGGTTATGTTTGTGGATCAAGAACTTAGAAGGGGGGTTAAATATGCTTCCTAATTAAAATTACACTAGCCACAAAAGCACCTAAAATTTCATGGGGTTTCCCAACTTGGATACATCCACACTTGGAGGGTAAACGTTATGTTGAGATGGCTCATGGTTGGATGATAAATTGATGACTCCCTATCACTTGCAAAGCCCTACTATTTCTACAACTACTTCTTCTAAAGTTTTCTAAGTAGTTACCCCTCTTCATCATCTCTTACCAAGGTGTGATAGAAGCTAAATAGACCACATTAATTAAATAGTGAACTATTCCTCCCCTTTTATATAGCTTGTAGATACATGAAAGGGGGAGTGTCTTCCTACCCTTCTTATTTTTCTGAAATCATTTTTTTAATCTCTAATAAAATGAGCTAGGGTAGGTTGATTGGGAATTTTCTACTTAAATTAATGCATGCCTTGGTAGCTAAGGCTATCATATTATGAGGCCTCACTATTGGATTTAGGTTATAGGCTATAATCATGAAATAAAATCTCTTTGCCTTTCTAAGGATACTATACTCCTTGCAATCCACCCCATAGCATCACCAAATCTACACTAACTTAGCTTTCAAATCCACCTATGTTGATATTTTAGCTAAATTTTCCCCTATGCTGGGAAAATCGAACGTCTATGATATAACCTTAACCAAATAGGATATGGTTACATTTGTCGATCAAGAACTTAGAAGGGGGGTTAAATAAGTTTCCTAATTAAAATTACACCAGCCACAAAAGCACATCAAATTTTACGTGGTTGTCCAACTTAAATAAAGCCACACATGGAGGGTAAAATTTGTGTTGAGATGGCTCATGGTTGAATGGTAAATGGATGACTCCATATCACTTGCAAAGCCCTACTATTACTATAGCTACTTCTTCCAAATTTTTTTGAGTTGTTACTCCTCTTCATCATCTCCTATCAAGATGTGATTGAAGTTCAGTAGACCACATCATTCAAATAGTGAACTATTCCTCCCCTTTTTATATAACTTGCAGATTAGACATGAAAAGGGGAGTGTCTTCCTACCCTTCTTATTTTCCTTGAAGCATTTTTTAATCTCTAATAAAATGAGTTGGGGTAGGTTGATTGGGAATTTTTTGCTTAAATCAATGCATGCCCTAATAGCTAAGGCTATGACATTACTAAGCCTCGCTATTAGGTTTATGTTATAGGCTATAATCTTGAAATAAACTCTCTTTGCCTTTCCAAGGGCATTGTACTCCTTGTAGTCCACCCCATAGCATCACTGAATCTACACAAACTTAGCTTCCAAATCCACTTGCATTGATATTTCAGCTAAATTTTTCCCTATGTTGGGCAAATTGAAGGTCTATGATATAACCTTAACTTAATAGGATATGGTTATGTTTGTGGATTGAGAACTTAGAAGATAGGTTAAAGAAGTTCCGTAATTAAAATTACACCAACCACAAAGGCACCTAAAATTTTATGTGGTTGCCCAACTTAGATACATCCACACTTGGAGGGTAAAATTTGTGCACACCTATGGACGTTTTTTCTTTAAAAAGTATGGTTTGAAGGGCACCACACCCTATACAAGCTTTGAGCTCTACTCTAGAGTGTTTTTTCATTACAAAACCACTTAATCCTATAAGGTCCTAACAAGCTTAGACTGTGGTTTTAAGAATCCTACAACCTTTACAAAACTAAGCTCTACTCCATAGTGTTTTGACATCATAAAACCACCCAATCTCATAGCATTCTGACAAGCTCAACAAAGATGTATTTTGACAAGAAGCACATCAATGCCACAAGGCTACAAGAAATAAAGGAAAAAAATAAGGAAAGAATGTAACTAAATTTACAGATCCATATACTTGAAGCTTAGTACAATTACAATCAAGTAAATGATGTTATAATGAAGAAAAAAAATAGACTTGCTTAGAATAAAGAATGAAGTGCTTTTTTTGTAAACACTACTTGCACAATTTCCAATATTTTTACATCATCTTATAGTCTCAGAGTTTCCAAAAACTCCTTGGAATTCATGCAATGGCTACCAAAAGACTAGTGTAAACATCTACTTCAAAGTTAAGATGTGTATTTGAGATTTCCCTCAATGTAGGAGATATGTTTACTTGGAAAGTGGAACATCTATAGTGAGACGTCTACTATTGAGTATAGACATCTACTATTTTCCCAATATGTCTACTCAAATTTTGAACTTTGGATTCTAAGGCTTTCTCTTATCAATTTTTCTTCTTGGCAATCCTTGAAGCATCTTCATTTGACTTGTAGACTTTTTTTTCATCCATGCTCTCATCTTGCTCATGTAGTCTTCATTTTGACATCTTGGTGTAGATCTTCTTTTCTTGAGTTCTCAAATCTTTTTGTGAAGCTCTTCTTCATGTCCTAGAAAATCATCATATATCATAAACAATCTATATTCTTCACTTTCGTTAAGCTTTTGATGTATCAATGGTTAATAATCTTTCCCTTTTTGGTGATCTCCAAAACTTAAGAAAATGGGTTAGTATATTCAAAAATTTGATTAAGGTAAGAATGATGAGAGATAAAGGACTATGCAAGTATACATTCTTACTACTACACAAAATCCATTAATCATAAGGAGATACTTATGAATTTTGAATGAGGTCATTTATGATCAAGGGTTGAGCAATGAATATTGAATATCTTGTCTTTATATTAGAAAGATAAACATCAATACCATCATAAGGTCATAACTATTCAAATATATTCATAAGATCATAATTATCATTCAATGCCCATGTTGCCCATGACACATATATGACAATCATATCAAGGAGACATGATGTCAGGTATCTCACAATAATAATCATATCAAAACTCACCACATTATATTACAATTATATTAAGGACACATAAAATTCTTCCCTTTTCTGACATGATTAAAAAGTGAGTTGAACCTTACAACTAGAAATATTAAAAATAATATAGATCAAAAGGTTTTTAAGGATAACATCAAGATACATTCATATAGTCATCATCTAAGAAAAATCACATTAGATGTTTTTCATCATATTTTTATATTTAGAACATAGAAATAGTAATTTCATATCAAGGAGAATAAGCATATAGACATCCAACTTTAAAGAAATAGGTTAAATTTTAGAAATAGATCAAGAGCTAAAGTAGTAGTCACATTCATCTCAAGGGAGCTTAAAATATCTCATCAATTGAGTTTCAAAATTCCCTAAGAAGCTTTGTTAAAGAAAAGTATGAGTGCATTTTCTTACTTTAGTGTGCTTGAAATCTCCTAGGTAAGAACTATTCAACCCATATCAACAATAAGAAACTTAAGTAGTTAGAAGAATACACTCTTAGTATATAAATGAAGATATATTCAAATAAATTCCAAAAGCTTGCACAATTGATGATTACTTTTGGATAAAATATTTTTAAGGATTGAATCAAAAATAACTTGCTCTTTTACCTTCAAGGTTTTACTAGATGAATATATCTTTTGTTTCTTGCCAAATATTGAACACTAAGTATCATTTTTTGAAGAAAGTATTCATAAATTCCCCCTATATTTATGCTTCAAAATAATTCATGAGGTACAAGCTTACCCTACATGTGTGCTTATCTCTTCTTTAACTCTTTTAAGGTTTGCAGCTATTCGATCAAAATCTTGATTATTCAATAATATAAAATAAACTAGAAATTTTTATAAAACTTAAAAACATTAGGAAAAATTATTAGGCACAAATCATGACAATTTTTTTCTTTCTTGATCATCTAGTCATGCCTCATTTTGCTATTTTTTTTGCAATACTAGAACCAATTTCTCATGTTAGTAGTATCTTATAAGATAGAATAGATTTAAACATAGATACAATGACTTTCTTTTGTTTCTTAGATTTTCTTCAATCATGAAACTTTTTAAGAACATGTAACTAGCTAAATAATTCATAAGATAACATGAGAGATAATTAGACTAACTTGATCTTTCTTTGAAACTCCTTTTCTATAATATTATGCATTCGATGATTACAACATATTTTGTTTGATGATTAAAGAATTCATAAAGTATATATATATATATATATATATAATTTATCAAAAATAATTTCAAAAACTAGCCTATATTAAATCTAGTAAGGAAATAAAGAGTTACCATGACTTACCTTAGTTTCTTATTGATATAAGAATGACTAATGAAGTTTGAGATGATGCCATCTATCATAGAGTTCCTCCTTACCATTTTATTTTCTCTATTAGCACCTTTGTTGGTGTCCCAAAATTTTTATGGAAATCCTTCTTTATCATTTTCCTCAAGATAAGAGGATCCATAATTTTTGATATTTTTAGATTCATTCATTGTTTTAGAAGTTTCTCCATTTTTTACCTCATTCTTTTTCCAAGTTGTTGCATACTGTAAGATATGCTCACTAAATTCATTTTGACAGGACCAAGTGTCAATGCTATTTTGTTCTATATCAGGATAATAATTTTGTTTATGACCATAATTTTTAAAAAACGTATAAAGTATTTATTTCATGAATAGAATAATCAAACTTGATTATGTTTGGAACTGAACTAGTACAAGTATCCTTTTGAGGTTTCTTCCAAGCTTTCACTTTTAAGTTGATTTTAAATCTCTTCTTTATTTTCACTAATCCCTTCTTCTTGAGTATCCCTACACTGCCTTTTATCCACCAGATTTAGTAGTTGAATCTTAGCTTTTATGATTGAGCTTTCCCTTTTTAACTTGGAGGATAAGGTATAGATTTCAGAATTTTTTCTATGTGTATGTTTATTTACCTTTTTGAGTAGATAATGTAAGATAAGAATTTCCTCATGTAACTTACTATACCTTTCATCATGCTTACCTCTTAATTCATTATATATTTTTGATGAATCTTCATTTATGAGGGCCATACATATAAGTTTTGAGTCTTTTGTAGTGTCATCAAGCTCTTCTTCACTTTGGTCTCCATTGTCCTAACTTGTGTAGAAGTTTCTCTTTTTTGTATCTATTTCAATCTTATCTCTTCATTGCAACTTGTTAGTGCTAGGATATTTGGAGGCCATATGGCATCTTCCACAACATACCCAATATTCTATGAAAAATGCATCAAAATTTGAATTTTAAAAATTTCTTACCTTTATCATTACCTTTGGTATTAAATTGGTTGGGCCTTGGTTGATTGAAGCTCTTTTATTTTCTTGCGAGAATCTTTTGAACTCTTCTTGATAGAAGAGCTATTTCTTCTTCATTGTTCATTTCTTGTTCAACTTGCTCCTTCTCATTTGATGTTTATTTTAGAGTAATAAGATTTCCCTTAATCACTCCTTCACTTATGAGATTCATTTTATAAGCAATTAGAGCACTTTGAAGCTCCTCAAATTTAAGAATAAAAAAATCTCTAATTTCTTCCATAACTATGACCTTCAGTCTAAATTCAAGTTATAGTATTCCAATCATTTTTATAATTACATTTCTTTTAGGTAGGTCCTTGCCTATACTCCTAATTACTACAACAAGATCATTTGTGCTAGAAAAACAATCCTTAATCTTTTCACTTTTCTTCATCTTATGTTTGTCATATTCACTTTGCAAGACTAAAAGTTTTGATTATTTAACTATACATGTACCTTTAGAGGTACCTCTAAGGTTTTGCAAATTTTGTTAACAATCTTACACCTAGGTATTCTACTAAATTCATATTTATTTAATGCATAATATAATTTTATTTTGTTTTAGAATCATACATAAACTTATCTCTTTCTTCAGTTGTCCATTTATTCTATGGCTAGAGAACTTTTGATGCACTATCAATGGATGGTTTGTAGCCTTCAAGGATGGACTCCCATACCTCAAATTTCATGGACTTGAGGAAGCCTCACATCTTTGTCCTTAAATATGCAAAGTCAAACCCATCAAAAATCAGTGAATTTGTGTAGGATATCCCCTTCATAGTTCACTCTTCAAATTTGAGGCATGAACTTAAAAGCACTAGGCTCTAATACCACTTGTGGATTGAAAACTTAGAAGGTGGGTTGAATAAGTATTCGAAATAAAATTGCACAAGCCATAAAGCACACCAAATTTTATGTGGCTCCCCAACTTGGATACATCCACACTCGAAGGGTAGAATCCATGCATACCTCTAGGCTTTATTTTTTAAAAAAAATGTGATTTGAAGGGCACCACACCTTATACAAGCTCTGAGCTCTACTTTGAAGTATTTAATCATTACAAAACTAATCAACATTGCAAGATCCCAAAAAGCTCAAATATGTGATTTCAAGGATCCCACAACCTTTACAAAATTAAGCTTCACTTCAGAGTGTTATGATCACTCAATCCCACAAGATCCTAATAAGCTCAACAAAGATGTCTTCTTGCAAGAAGCACATAAACCCTACAAGGCTATAATAAAGAAAAAATGGAATAAGGAGAGAATGTAACTAAATTTATAGATAATTATATCTAAAGCTTAGTACAATTGTAATTAAGAAAATGATGTTACAATGAAGAGAAAGAATAGAATTTCTTAGAATAGACAATGAAGAGTTTTTTGTGAATAGTACTTGCACAATTTCCAAAATATTAACATCATCTTATAGCTTCAAAATTTCCAAAAACTCCTCAAAATTTGTTTGAATTTCTACCAAACAACTAGTGTAGATATCTACTTCAAAGTTGAGACATTTATCTATAATCATCTTTAACACAAGAGATACATCTAGTTGGAAAGTGGGACGTCTATAGTGAGATGTCCACTATTGAGGATAGACGTCATCTATTTTTCCAAGACATCCATTCAACTTTTGAACTTTGAATTATAAATTTTTCTCTTGTCAATTTATCTTTTTGGTAGTCCTTAGAGAATCTTCATTTTACTTGTAGACTCTATTTTCATCTATGCTCTAATCTTGCTCATGTAGTCTTCATTTTGACATCTTGGTGTAGATCTTGTTTCCTTAAGTTCTCAAATCTCTTTTCAGATTTCTTATTCATGTCTTGAAAAATCATCATCTACCACAAACATTATGTATTCTCTATTTTCCTCAATATTTTTACATACCAAAAGGTCAATAATGTTTTTCATCTTTATTTATGCATCCCCTTGTTAGCTATTCTTGATCTGTAAGCACCATACATATGAGATGAGAATGCATGGTAGATTTGCCTCCTTCATTTTCACTTTGCTCATGATCATTCCAACTTGTATAAAAGTTGATTTTTTACAAGTCCTTATCATTGTATTTGTTCTTTGGCTAAACTTTGCTATCACTAGGACATTTGGAGGTCATGTGGCCTCTTCCTCTGTAAAGCTAACATTCTATAGAAGAGAAATATAAGCTAGAAATCAAAAAATTTTACCTCTTTCTTTACCTTGGAAAAATTATATCTTTTTCAATATGCCCCTTTGTTTTTTCTTGTAAGTAATTATTGTAGCTTTCTTGAGAGAAAGACAATCTCATCTTTGCTTCCCTCATCGTGCTTATTTAGCTCCTCCTTGGAGGTTGTCTTTAGAGAAATAGGTTTTTCTTGAATGGCTTCTTCACTTATGAGATTCATTTTATAGGCAATGAGAGCACTTTAAAGTCCTTCAAATTTCAAAGTTGAGAAATCTTTGATTTCTTTCATGGTTGTGACCTTTGGTCTAAATTCTGATTGAAGAGTTCTAATCATCTTGATGATGACATTACTCTCAGGAAAATCTTTATTGGTACCTCTAATACCTACAACAATATCATTTTCTCTAGAGAAGTAATCTTTTATTTTCTCACCTTCTCTTATTTTAAGCTTATCATATTCAATTTTTAAAACTAACAATTTTGATTGCTTAATAATACAGGTTCCTTCATAAGTAGTTTCTAAAGTTTGCCAAATTTCTTTGGCCATTTTACATCCTACTATTCTATTAAATTTATATTTATTAAAAGAACAATATAAATAATTATTTGCTTTTGAATTTAACATGAACTTATCTTTCTCCTCTTGTGTTCATTTGTTGTAGGGCTTGATGATCTCAGTGGAGCTATTGATAAGAGGAGTGTAGCCTTCAAAGATTGACTCCCAACCTTCAAACTCCATGGATTTAAAGAATCCTTGAATTCTAGCTTTCCAATAGGTGAAGCTAAATCTGTCAAACATGGGTGGCTTTGTATAACATGTCCCCTCCATTATTTACTCTTGAAGTTGATGATGAAGAAGAGTACCAAGCTTTAATACCACTTGTGGATCATTGAATTTATGGGGGGGAGAGAGAGAGGAGAGCAAGATGAATAAGTTTTCCTAATTAAAATTCTTTGATACAAAGTTCACACATCAAATTTAACATGGTTCCTCAACTTGGGTAGTCCAAACTTGGAGGATAGCTCACAAGCACACCTCCAAACTTTGTTACTTTTAAATATGGCTTGAAGGGTACTAGATCCTATAGAAGCTCTAAGCTCCACTTCACTTCACAGTGATTTGACACTATAAATCCACTGAACCTAGCAAGGTTCTAACAAGCTTAGAATGTTGTTTCTAGGATCTCACAACCTTTACAACTTGAGCTTTTCTCTAGAGTGTTGTGACTCTACACCAACACTTAATCCCATAGGATCTCTACAAGCTTAAGAAAGATGCCTTCCCACAAGAAGCACATCAACCTTGCAGAGCAACAATAGAGAATAACAATCATAAGGAAAGAATGCAACTAACTATTTTGATCTGTACACTTTGAGGCATAGCTCACTTTGACCAATTATAATAGACAAATGATTGTACAATGAGGAGCAACAATGATTACAATGATTGCCAAATGATTACAATAGATAGTACACAATGCTTACACTTTTCCCAATGAGAATGAAGTCTTGTTATAGCTAATATGTTTTCAAAATTATCTCAAAATCTATGTAATGGCTAGTTAATGGTTACAGAAGACATCTTCTTTGATATTAAGACATCTTTTTGCATCTGACCTCCATTTGGAAAGACATCTTCCTTTGATGAAATACATATTTTTGTAATAGTCCATTATTCTAGAAGGACACCTTCTTTTGATGAAAAATATCTTCTTTAAAAAAATACTTCTACTGTTTTGCATAGAAGTCATCTCCTTTACTACCCTCAATTCTACTAGGACATCTACTATTTCTTGGAGATGTCTTTCTTCTACTCCTTTTGAATTTTGAATTATTCATTCCTTGTTCATGATCTTGAACTTTTTCAAGCCTTATTATCTCAATCCAAGTTCTTGTCCTACAAACAAAACAACCACACAACCATGCAAACAACCTTGTTCTCCATTTTTCTTAATGTTTTGACATACTAAAATATGCACACTATTCCCCTTTTTGGTGATGTTCAAAACTTAAGAAAATGCATTAGTAGATATGCAAAATCTATAATGATATCCATAACTATAATCTTATCCTTTTTGAATAACATCAAAAAGAATAAAGCACTAAAGAAGACATAAATTCCTATGAAAACTAAGGATTAAGATAAAGCATTCAGGATCAAGGTAGTTTTTTAGAATCTGAAATAATCTAAAACGTAAAGAGCAAAGGTATACCACATAGAGATAACAAAGGTAAATACCATTTGTCTATAACTCATATGTAAACTATCATAACAATCACCTATCTAGTCATCACATCAATCAAGAATCATAGAAACTTCTCCCCTTTGCCGAATAGAACATAAAATTTTGAAGATTGCTGAGTTGTAGTGATACATTTGCAACAAAATATATCCATGACAGTACAACCTTTCCACTCATCTTATAAAAGATATACCATTTTTCACATAAAGAAATTTCAAAGATATCCATAATGATCGCAAGAATCTTTGGAAAGTTTAAGGTATATAATCCAACCAATTTTAATAACTCCCTAACATGCCTCTATAAATGAAATATGCCTTTATTTAGCTTAAATATTATTAACAAGAGAGATCATAAGTACTCAAGGGAAGATATATTCATAGCAATATATTCATATTCAAAACTAATTAGAGATGTAAACAAAAAAATACCCCTTTCTTAGCAAAAGTTTCATAGTGTTGAAGATGTCAAAAATAAATAGGATTTGTCCCTTCTTAAAATCCAATCAATGAGGATTAAGTAAACTATCTTTTTGAACAAATAAACTCATTAGTTAAATCAATATTTCATGATTCCATCAATACTCAACTCCTTTAAAAGCATCATGAAGATAATTAAATGGCAAGAAAGTACATGCTTGTAAAAGTAAAATACAATTCTCATAAAGAAGGACAAATACCAAACAAGCGGATGCTAAAAAATAGCCAAGTACATTTTTAACAAGATATTCAAATGGTAGCCAAAAGAAAATGTTTGTAAGATATCTTAACCAAGCTTTAATTCTACTTTTACCTTGGATACTGTACCATACCCTTGCATGACATGAGTCCTTGCTCATTTTGAAATGTGATATTTTTTTTGTTTGAATGTTTCTTGGAAGAAGCCTCCAAATACTCCCCCTACATTGGAGATCTTCAAGATGATGAAAAGGATCCCCCTACACATGTGCATCTATTCTTGGCCTTTTAAAATCATCTTGTATTGGTCAAGAAAATAATCATTGTATATGACCAAAGTACTACAACTATAGGTCAACGTTAAGATCAAATGTGAATACTAAGGGCTCCAATCAAAAATATTGCTAGAATTTTCATGACTTATCACAGCAATGGAAAAAAATATCCAAAAGGACATGAGCTTAGAAACAATAAATATATCATCACAAGAAGTTCAGATCTTGGAAGATTGAAAGTAATATTAGATCCCAAAAAGAAATTATTACAAGTGCTACACCACATATTTTCATAAAACCAGTTGCATCAAGTTAAAAATGAATATAAGAGATACTCTAAATAATTATTCCAACAATTTTTTGATCTAGATATAACATTTCATAAATAATGTAAGCATGAATCAAAAACAATTAAGACTTCTCAAATCATGTACTTATAAACTATTTAGCAAAAAAGAGATGAAAAGTTACCTTGACTTACCTTGCTTGAAGGTGAGAAGAGAAGATTAATGGAGTTTGAGATGAGGTTTCCTATCATGAAGTACCAACTCATATTTCATTTCTTTTTCATTAGATCATTTATATGATGCCTCTATATTTTTATAATCTTTATGAAATAACCCTTGATCACTTATTGCATCATTTTTCTCCTTGAGAAAATTTTTAATTCTCCACTTGTCTTCATTTTCAACTATTGGTGCTTGCAAAATTTCCTTACAAAATCATTTTTTACAAGACCAAGTGTCAATATTATTATGATCATTATCAAAATAATTAAATTTTTTCTTACAACCATAATTTTTACAAACAATTAAAGTACTCTCCTCATGAATGATATTGTCAAACCTAGATATGCTTGAGCTTGAACTTGTGTCCTTCTGAGTGAGATTATTTTGCAATTTTTCCAAAGTCTTTTCTTCTTGAACCTTTCTAAAATCCTTATTTAAAGTAGTTAGTTGTTTAATCTAGGCTTTTATGTCTAAGATTTCTCCTTTCATTTATGTGTGACTAGCATCTAATTTAGAAATTAAAAATTTCTTTGCTTTCCTAAGCAAATAATGTAGAAGAAGAATCTCTTCTCTAACTTCACTTTCATCATACTTACCACCTTTTTTAGGAATATGTAAAGAATTTTCATCTATAAGCACCATGCATATGAGATGAGAATCTTTGATAGAGTTTCCTCCTTCCTCACTTTTCTCATGATCATCCCAACTTGTATAAAAGTTGATCTTTTTCAATTTTTCATCATTGAATCTATTCTTTGGCTAAACCTTGCTATCACTAAGACATTTGGAGGTCGTGTGGCCTATTTCTCCACAAACCCAACATAATATAGAAGATAAATCTAAGTTAGAATTGAAAATATTTTTGCCTCTTTATTTATCTTTGGGAAAATTAGGTCTTTGCTGATATGGCCCCTTATTTCTTCTTGTAAGAAATTTTTGTAGTTTTCTTAAGAGAATGGCAATCTCATCTTCACTACCCTCATCATGCTCATTTAGCTCCTTCTCTTTGGAGGTAGTCTTTATAGAAATAGGTCTTTCTTGGATGGATCCTTTGTGGACCATTTGATTTTGGTATGTCAAAACGTTAAGAAAAATGGAAGACAAGTTTTTTAGAATGTATGTGATCATTTTGTTTGTAGGATAAGGAAGATCAAGGCTATGGACAAGGGACGATGAATTCAAAAGATAAAGAAAGTGAAAGAAAGATGTCTCTTAGAAACAACATATTTCTTGGCAGAATTTGAGTAATCTTAGGAAAAGATATCTTTAAGAAACAACAGATGATGTATTTTTCCAAGAAAATACATCTTCACTGAATAAAGGCTAGTACTAGAAAAAAATCTTCCACAAGAAAAATACATCTTCTAGAATGGAGACTTTAGAAAGAATTCTTTCATGAAAAAAAGATGTCTTCCCATAACTAAAGCAAATTTAGAGAGGCATCTCAGGCATGAAGAAGACATCTTTCATGAGTGTTAATGATCATTGGCTAGCCATTGCATGAGTTCCAAGATGGATTTACAAACATGGTAGCTAGAATAAGACTTTATGTGCATTGGAAAAAGTGAAAGACTTGTTGTATTCATTGCATAATCATTTTTAATCATTTAATTCTATATTACTTCTCATTGTCTTATCATTTGGCATTGTAAAGTGTGCTCTACCTAATTATATAAGGATTAGTAAACTAAGTTGCAATTATCCCTTGTAATTCTTATTCTTGTTTCCCTACAAGGTTGATGTTCTTGAGCTTGTTAAGGTCCTATGTGATTGAGTTGCTGATGTTAGAGTATAACACTTCGGTGTGAAGCTCAATATTGTAAAGGTTGTGAAAGCCTTGAAACCACATTTCCAAGCTTGACAGGATCTTATAGGGTTGAGTGATTGGTGCTATGGTACAAAAATCTAGAGTAGGGCTTGAAGACTACATAGGGTGTGGAATCTTCAATCACATTTTGAGAGCAACAAAGTCTGAAGGTGTGCTTGTGATCTACCCTCTAAGTGTGGAATACCCAAGTTGGATAACCACATTAAAATTTGATGTGTATGTACATCATTAAGTTCAAAATTTTTGAATTTATTCATCTTCCTCCATTCTAAGTTCAATGATCCTCATCCTTTTCTTATGATATTCATTTCATAGGTAACGAGAGCATTTTGAAGTTCAAATTTCAAAGTTAAGAAATCTTTGATTTCTTTCTTGACCATGATCTTTGGTTTGAATTCTAGTTGAAGAGTTTTGATCATCTTGATTATGATATTTCTCTCAAGAAAATCTTTACCAATACCTCAAATAGCTACAAAAATATCATTTTCTCTGGAGAATTAATCTTTTATTTTCTCACCTTCTCTCATTTTAAGCTGATCATATTCTCTTTGTAAAACTAATAATTTTGATTGCTTAACAATAGAGGTTCCTTTATAAGTAGCTTTGAAAGTTTTCAAAATTTCTTTAGTTTCTTTACATTATTTAAGTGCAATATAAACAATTCTTTTCTTTTGAATTAAACATGAACTTATCCTTCTCCTCTTGTGTCCATTTGTAACAAAGCTTGATGATCTCGATGGAGCTATCGACAGGAGGAGTGTAGCCTTTAAGGATTAACTCCCAAACTTCAAAATCCATGGATTCAAAGAATCCTTGCATTCTAGCTTTCCAATAGGCTAAGTCAAATCCATAAAACATGGTTGGCTTTGTATAAGATGTTCCCTCCATTTTTCACTCTTGAAGTTGATGATGAAGAAGAGTACCAAGATCCGATACCACTTGTGGATCATTGGACTTATAAGAGGGGGGATGAATAAGTTCCCCTAATTAAAATTATTTTAGACAAAGAATATACATCAAATTTAACATGGTTCCCCAACTTGGGTAGTCCACACAAAGATTGTAGTTTGCAAGCATACCTCAAAAATTTTTTTCTCTCAAATGTAATTTGAAGGGTACCACACCTTGTATAAGCTCTAAGCTTTGCTCCAGAGTGATGCATCACTATGAATCCACTCAACCCTACAAGGTCTTGACAAGCTTAGAATCTAGTTATAAAAATCCCACAACCTTTACAACTTGAGCTCCACTCTAGAGTGTTATGGCATTACACCAACACTTAATTTCATAGGATCCCAACAAGCTTAAGCAAGATTCCTTCCCACAAGAAGTACATCAATCCTACAAGGCAACAATAGAGAATAAAAATTAGAAGGAAAAAATGCAACTAAGTTTGTTGATCCTTGCACTCTAAGGCATAACTTACTTTGACCAATTAAAATAGAGAAATGATTATACAATGAGGAGCAACAATGATTACAATGATTTCCAAATCATTATAATAGATGATACATAATGCTTGCACTTTTTCCAATGAGAATGAAGTCTTCTTACAACTAATATGTTTCTAAAATCACCCTGGAATCCTTGCAATGGCTAGTTAATGGTTACTAAATATGTTTTCTTTGAGATTGAGACATCTTTCTACATCTAACCTCTATTTTGGAAAGACATCTTGTTTTAATGAAAGAAATCTTTTTGCAGCAATCCTTCATTCTAGAAAGGCATCTTATTTTGATGAAATATGTATTTCTTTTCAAAAATACATTTGTTGTTTTACAAAGACATCTTCTCCTATACTACCTTTAATTCTACCAAGACATCTATTGTTTGGAGATGTCTTTATTCAGCTTTGCATTTTGAATTTTTCATTCTTTTTCCATGATCCTGAACTTCTACAAGCCTTGTTATCTTAATCAAAGTTCTCTTCCTACAAATTCAATAACCGCACAAACAACCTTGTTCTCCATTTTTCTTAACATTTTGACATACTAAAAGGTCCACAATGTTTAGCTTAGAAGAAGTAATTTAAGTGAATTTGGATGAGGTTATGATACTAAATAGAGAAAAACTAGATGTTGGAATGCTATCAATATGATTGATTAAGCAAATGACCTTTCGTAAATAATCTAACTTAAATTAGACAAATGATATGCAAGTGGATTCTTCTGAAAACAAGCATAAGCCTCTCATTTCCTTTCATAACTTCATCATAAGAAGTCCATGAATCCCAAGGATGATAAATGGTCGAGTTAAGTTAAATCACATACCAACAAAATAAATTGTCCATCAATTATGTGGTCTAGAAATAAAAGTAAATAATTTTCTATGGCATGAGGCAATGAGGTGATAAACCATAAGATGAATAAATGGTAGAGAGAGAGGATGCGGTAGAGATCATTAGCATCCTAGTCATGCAAGGTTCTTGGTGGAATTTGTGATTAAGATGATTCAATACAAGTGACCTCACATTGACATATGCACTCTTCATATCAATTGAAATTCTAGGACAATTCTAAAGGACAACCATCACTCCAAAAGAAGAAGAAAAATTAAGAATGAAGTGAGAGGACCTTAGTTAGAGAGGTATCTTCAAGCATGGGTAACATGTCTTTCTAGCCTCATAACTAGTTCTTGTAGTCCATTATTTAGTCTAAGGATTATGCTTCAAATTCTTGTTTTTTCTTATTTATTTATTTTTTCATAGGAACCACATAATGAAAAGACATGCTTTTTCTAATGGGTGATGATAGCAATGATATATACTAGTGGATTTTATAGAAGTTAAGAATGATGTTGAGAGAAGCCATATCACATCTCCTTGCAATTACACCATTTTTCATTTCCACTTGATCCTTCCCCATTTTTGTGGTATCTAGATCATTGAATAATTTTTAATTTTTAGTATGAAAGGACCTTATGCTTCTAGGATACTAATGTCCTATAGAATAAATGAAATGGATAAATGTCATGAACTCACTACCTAATACCATAAAAAAATTGATAGTATTAGTAGAGAACATAATCCAAAGATAAAAATTGATCTTTTGGTTAATCAACCATACTATTAATAGCTTTCTTTGATAATTTTCTAGATTTTCACTAATAGTAATCAAACCCAAGATTTTCAATGAACTCAATGAGATTTAGAAAATCAAAATTCAAAAAGAAAAAGGAAAATTATATAGAATAAATAAGAAAATATGCAAGAAAATGGAAAACATATAAAGAACACTATAAAACAAAAGGTAAAAAATTGGTGAACCACATTAAGGTTTAAGTTTTGCATAAACATCTCCCCCATGACTATGTTCAGAGAAAGAGATCCAAAAAATAGTGTAAGCCTATTTTGGTGTTGAGGTGTTAGCATTATTGGTTACCTTGGATTCTAAAATGGCTTAACTTATTATATGTTGATCAATAGATTTTTATGCAGGCTTGATGGATGGTAAATAGTCATGGATCTAGAAGGAAACGTTGCATACATGATATAAGATCCTCCTCATGACATTTAAAACTTAGTGCATTATGGCCCATGCATAGGATTTCAATAAATAATCTTTTCACCTAGTTGAAGTTTAAATCTTCTTATCCATGCATCATGACATTGTTTGAAGTGTGTATTTTGCACTTCATTCATTATTGTGGCTACTTGTTAATTCTCATCTATCATATTAAGTATCATTAGTTGTTCTTTCTATGCTAGATTGATGTTAAGCTCAAGCTCACAAGCCATTGTGAATGTACAAAATTCAACTTGGTTTAAACATTTTGGTAACTTTTTAAACACAAACTCATATGCAAAGTACCCTATGAGAAGTTTTCAAGTTGAATGATATGCCCAAAGACATCACCAAGTTTGGTACTCTAGTCTTTCCTATATTTACTAATTATTTGTATTAGTATCCTAGTGATCCCCCTATTAGTAACTTCAACTTAATCATTAGCTTAAGGGTGATAGGACATTGTAATTTTATGCTACATCCCCAAGAATTCCATTAGTTTTTTAAAAGTGAATCCTATGAAGTGGGCTCCATTGTTAGAAATGAGTGTTCTATGCACATCAAACCTATTTACCACCTATTGTTGTATAAACCATGTTATAGTGGTGGATGTATAGTATGATACTCCTACAGCTTCAGCCTACTTACTGTAGTAGTCAACAACAACAATGATTTAAACCTTCACATTTGAGATGGAAGTGATGTATTCCATGAAGTTGATGCCCTAGTGGTTGAATGGCTCCAGTGGTTAGATCTACTATTCAGGTCCTTTCATTCTTACTATCATTCCTTCATCTCTTTGATAGTGTTCACATGAATGAGAAAAATAATGAACATTCTTGAGGATCATTGGTCAAAAGTACCTTACCATAGCCATTCTTCTTCATGCATAGTTGTCCTCACAAGGACCCTCATGAGCATCTTGAAGGAATTGTAATTGATCATCATTTACTACACACTACCGAACTAGGCCATTGGAACAAACCTTGTATATGTTGTTTTGGATCTCCATATAATACTTGACCTAGTAAAGAAACTATTGTTTCTTCTCATTGTCTCATTTTTCTAGAGTCTCTTAAGTTAGAATATAGGAGAAGAATTCATCATACCTATTGGTACCCCTAGGCTTTTGAACATTAATGAATTTATCATAGAGGAGTTCATCTAGAAATTAATTAGATAAAGACTCATTATCCTTTTCATGTTTGTATCTCAATTAAGACAAGCGATTGGTAATCATGTTCTCAATTCGCTTCCTATCTACCATGGATAGATTAAACTCCTACAAAATCATCAACCACTATATGACACAGGGGCTTACTGCTAGCTTGTTCATAAAAAATAGATAATACTATGGTCTATGTGCATAAAGACTTGATATCCAAGCACATAGTGCTTGAATTTTTCCAAGGCATACACCACTATCATGAGCTTCTTCTCAATGATGGTATAATTTAATTGTGCATCCAAAATTATTTTTCTTGCATAATGGATGTAATATAGATGTTTTTGATTATCTAGTTATGTAAACATCACCCGCAATGCATAATTGGATCCATCTATCATTATGTAAAATGATTTGGACCAATCTGGAGCACATAGAATGGATGTTTCTACAAGATTTTTATTTAATTACTAGAATTCTTATTTTCATTCCTTGGTCTAGTTGAAAGGTATATATTTCCTTTTAATCTCCACCAATGGTTTGGAAATTTTGAAAAATTTCTCAATGGAGTGCTTGTGATAACCAATATGGCCAAGAAATGACTCACATCTTTTACAATTTGAGACTATCTAGTAATATCTTGGATAATCAATACATTCTTTAGGTCCACCTTGATCCCCTTTCCTAAAATTTGGTGTTCCAAGATAGTGTCTTCTTAGACCATTAAGTGGCTTTTCTATTAATTAAACTATAAGTTTATCTTCACGTAGTGCTTAAGCACATTCTCTAGAAAGTTCAAGGATTATTCAAAGTTGGTACCATAGGTGGAGAAGTTATCTATGAATACTTCCATACCACTAATAATTTTTTGCTGAAAAATACTAAGCACTAAGTGTTGAAACTTTGTTGGGGCATTGCATAGGTTAAAGGGAATCTTCTTACAGGAGAAAGTATCATAGGAACTTATGAAAGTCATCATGGCCTGATCTTTTGATACTATCTGAATTTGGCTATAACCACTATAACCATGTAGAAAATTGTAGTAGTTATTCCTTGAAATTGTGTCCAGCACTTGGTCCACAAATGGCAACAAGAAATGATCTTTAAATGTTGTCATATTCAATAGTCTAAAAACTATACAAGCTCTCCATTTCCTTTCTTTCTTTGGAATAACCATGAGTGAGCTCACCCACTCATTATTTTCTATAGAATAGATGAAACCTACATTAATAAGTTATTCAACTTCATACTTAACAACTTTCTAAAGCTTAGGATTTAATCTCCTTTGTGACTACCTCCTTCACTTGATAAAGGAATCTCTATAGATCCGAAGTTGGAATATCTATAGATCTATTCCTATTAGCTCATAATATGATCATGTGAAGGCTACTGGTCATTTGTTAACTACTTTTAGTAGCTTCTATTTTTGGTCTTGGGAAATATTAACATTGATTATTACTAGCTTTCCATTATTAAGAAAAGCATATTCTAACACTACCAGTAAAGCCTTAAGTTTAATGGGATCTTGCTTAAAATCATTTGGGATTTCCAACTCCTCCTAATTCATCTCTACATTTTGGTGGAAGACTTGGGTATGGATGTACTATATTTAATCCATACTATTTATATAAGCACCTGTGAGAAGCTCCAATTATTTCATGTATATTATTGATTCTAAGTAATCTTCTGATGTCCGCTACTAGGTACTTTCTTATTTTGTAGCTACTACATATAGGCACCTTTGAATAATTTATGTTTTAACACACTTACTACATGTTGTGATAGATGTGATTTTCGTGATTCTTATTACCATGATGAGTTGCACCCTTGTGATGGCTCCAGGCTTCATCCTACAAACACAACTCCAAGAGAACTAGAAAACTAGAGAGAGAAATCATGTAGTTATAATGAGATACATTAGGCCATGAAGGATAATTTAGAAAATCTATCTACTTGAGGTCATATGTTGTTGATTGAAGGTCCTAGCAAGCTACATTACTAGTTTAAGACCTCAGTAGGTTAAGGTGCCAACTTAAGATCTTAATGGACCATGGAGATCAAGCTCACTTCTTGATGGTCATCAATATCATGGTTGCTACAAGATACATGTAGTATGGTTTGAGATAGGAATGATTGACCAGATTGGCCAACTCATTTCCATTCATGTCTATTATTTTGAATGCATGATTGTTGTAGGCTTTAGTGACCAAGAAAGGCCCTCCCTAGTTTCCTAAGAATTTATCTGCATTCTTGCGAATGGCTTTGAGGATCAAGTCACCTTCCTTAATCTTATACATGGTCAAGTTATAGTCGTGCTATTGCTTCTACCTCTCTTGATACTTCTCAATGTGATCAAGCATTCATACCCACTACTCCTCCACCAAGTCAAGTTCCATGGTTCACAACTCCTTACTCTACTCATTGTTGATGAAGCTAGATAAGGCTACTCGGACTAACAATGCCTATAATTCAAGAGGTAAAATAGCTTTAGAACCATAAAAAAGGCTATAAGGGATCATGAATATTATAGTATGTATGTTTTTCTATAGGTTCAAAGTGCATGGAAAATTTGTTCATGCCATTTTCACCTACAGTTATTGAGCATCTTCTCGAGTAAGTTGATAATGGCCATGTTGCTTACTTTAGCTTAACTATTGGCCTAAGTGTAATAAGGTAATGAGAAAGATTTCTTAATGCCTATTTTGTGATAGAAATTATCCATTTATTGGCTACTAAACTATGGTCCATTGTCTATGACTATGTTCATAGGTATACCAAAATGAGCTACTATGTTATCCAAGATGAACCTACAAACTTATTCAGATGTAGTCTTTCTTAAGGGAATAGTTTCAACCCACTTAGTAAAGTATTTGGTTGTAATAATAATGAAGCTATACCCTATAGAATACTTAGATGTTGTACATCTAATGATATCTAATTCCCACCATTGAAATGACCAAGTAATTTGAGTAGTGTGTAACTAAGTTGGTGGTACATGTATGAGGTTGCTATGTTGATGGCATGTGTTACAAGTTTTAACCTTCTATAGGTAATCATTTTCCATATAAGGTATTAATAACCTAACTATCTAATCTTAGAAACCATGGCTCTAGGCCCTATTTGGCCATCACAGACACCCTCATGAACCTACTCTAGGACTATTCTGGCTCTGGCTCTACCCAATCACCTTAATAATATGCCATCATAGGATCATCAACATAATGTGTTATCACCTAAAATGATATATTATTTTGATCATTTACATATAGCATCCTTTTGAGTAGTAGTCAAACCTTGTGAAGATTCACCATGTATAATATGAAACTTGATATCGTCATACCACTCCTTTATAAGAGTAGTATGAACTATGGTCACAAAGGTATCCACAACCCATGATTATGGTTAGTAACTTGTGAAACACATCTAGCCTAACACTAAGGGTTATTGTTGCAATGGCATCAACTATGATGTTCTTGTTTCAGGATATATGTTGTATATCAGCATCTATAAAAATATTGTAATAGTTACTTCCCTAAGTCACAGTAAGGCTATAAATGATTTACTTTACATGCATAAACCTTAGTTATTTGGTTGACCATAAGTTATGAATCACCCTTGATTATCAAACATTTAATTTCTATATCACATGCTATCATCATGCCCCTAACCAAACCCTTGTACTCTAATATGTTATTGGTGCATGGAAACTTAAAATGATAGGTGAAGGTTTGGATTTTATCAAATGGGAACATCATGATGGTAGAGCATTGGCCTCATGGATAGTTGAAGCTCTGTCAAAGTGCATGATTGCTACATAGCCCTTGGGCACTTGGCTAATAGTATTGACATGTTTCTTGGGAATGTTAGGGTTTATGGTTGCTTGGTTATCAATAGGTGAAACTATAAGTTGTACAACTATAGCTTGACCTTTTGTTGAAGATTGAGAAATGTAATGAAAGTCAAACTTTGTTGTTATGGCATTCCATAGGAATATATAGTTACTCTATTAAATATTGGTCATTATGACCCTAAGTATGTTATCTTTGCAAATTATGTTAACTTGGCTCCTAAAGAGGTAGTGTTTTCATTTCTTTAATGAGAAGACTAATGCTAAAAAGTACTTCTCTACTTTGGAATATCTAGTCTAATTGGCAACAAATGCATGGCTAAGGTAGTATACTAGCATTTCTACTCCATCATCGTGTTTTTGATAAAGTAAAGAGGAAATGGATGTGTCAAAGGTTACAAGGTAGATATAAAATAGTTAACCCTCTTGCATAGGATATACTATTCATTGTTGTTCCAACTCTTGCTTAAGGTTTTCAAAGGCTTTTTGGCATTGGGTCGTCCAATCATAGTAAACTCCTTTCTTAAGTAAGTGTTGCATGGGTTATAACTTATTTTTACGCCTAGCAATGAACCTATGATTAAATTGTAATATACCTTGTAGTCCCCAAAGTTCCTTAAGGCTAGTTGGCGCTACCAAATTGGAGATGACCTTAACTTAATCAAGATCAACACGTATCCCTACTTCAAATACTACAAAGCTAAGAATCTTACTGACTTTGACACCAAAGACATACTTCTTACAATTAATTCTAAGTTCAAACTTAAGACATTGTTTGAGAACAAGGCCTAGGTCATTAGCATGATCATTGGCCACTTTGGACTTAATAGATATATCATTTACATGATCATTGAGTAATCCTAACATGTAATCACCAAAGATATATGTCATAGATCTTTAATAGATTTCTCTCATGTTCTTAAGGCTAAATGGCATCATAGTATAGCAAAAGGTACCCCAAACGATCATGAAGGTATGCTAAGTTAGTGTTCTAGGTTGATTCTAATTTGGTTGTATCTTGAAAACCCATCCATAAAGGACAAGAAGGCATGTCTAGCCATGGTATTAACAAGTTGATTAATACTAGGAAAAAGAAGATTGTCCTTAATGGTTTCCTTATTTAGGTCTCGTAAATTGATGCATATATGGATTCTCCTATTTTTCTTAGGAACTACCGCAATGTTGAAAACCCACTCTATGTAATCAATAGCTCTAATGAAACTAGCTTGGTATATAAATGATATAAGATACTTTCGTAAACATATGCTATTCTAGTTAAAAATAAAAAATGAAAACAAGGTCAACTAAGGCTATAATAGATAAATAATGAACAATGGAATCAAAAAAATATTATATAAGGTCATCCAAAGGCCATAAGAAAGAAAATAAGGTGACCATGGTAAAAATAGAAAGTTATATGATGGCTATGTAAAGTCAATTGATGAAAAAAAGGTTGAAAATGCAAAACAAGAATAAAAAGAATGTTAAAACTACGAAAATTGAATAGATATAGAAAACATTAGTTATTACTAGTCAAACGAGGTTAGATTCTACTAGTTTTAAACCTTAGCGAGCTATCATATGGGCCTATAGGATTGTTGGGAGAGTTTGGGCACATGAGGGGGTCATTCTAGACTTGTTTTGAAGTGAATTTGGCACCTTTTTCTATGACTATGTTGGGCCCTATTGTGAACTACATTAGCCTAGCATAGTCCTCCCTTCCTCCAACGTAGTTGACCTACATGGCCATTTTCCAATGCTTGATATGGTTATTTTTGGATTTCCAGTGGTCTAAAAAGCTACATTAGGGGCTAGGTATTGAAAATTGGCAAGTTTTCCCACCATTTGAACCATCAAAAAGTGGAAAAATCTTGTTACTAGTGATGACTACACTACTACCAAGCCCCAGCATAGTCATAAGGGAATTCATGAGTTCAAGGCATTTCCAGGGCTAAAACAAAGTGAAAATCACACGTGGGAGCCATGGGGATAAGGTTCTAGTCATTTTGGGTTGAATTTAGATCATTCTAAGCTACTTTCTATTAGTTTTCATTGCTACATTTTCATTCCCAATGGGACTATACTAGCCTAGCATAGTCCTAGTTTCCTCAACATAGTGAGGAGTGAGAAATGGATTTTGGTTAGTTTTGGGACATGATTGAGCATCCTAATGGGATTTTGGGATCACTAGTATCATTGGCTACGATTTTGATGTGAAAACTATCAATTTTCATGGTTTCTTAGGCCTTGGATGGCTAAAAAGCATGGGACTACACTGGCCACGCAATCCCCACATAGTCAAGGATTTCAAATTGAAAAAGAATTAGATATGAATGGATTTGGATTATTTCCCAAGGTTCTAGGATTTGGTCATATTCTAGTAGGGTTCTTCATGTCTCTGGGAGTTTATTTGGGTAGTTCTGAGGTAATATTGATCATGTTTGGGTTGACTATGCTAGGCTTGGATGGGGACCACATTGGGCTTAGAGAGGGTCTATGCTAGCCCAACATAGTTCTAGTCTCCTTGCTAGTGTAATCAAGTTGGAAATGTTGAAAAATGGGTTTAGGTTACCAAAATTGACTCTAGTGGGCCCCAAGGCTTCGAGTAGTGAGGTATAAGCTATTTTGGTCAGTTTTTTCATAAATTTATGAGGAATTTTCTAGATCTATAGAGGGACTATACTAGCCTAGCATACCCCCAACTTGCTTCACCATTGTCAGGCTTTAGTGAGGCTCCAAGGTTCATTGACATAGAGTTTGGTGTTTTTCTAGCACATCTTGGATAGCTTAGAATGGACTACATTGGGAATTGAGAGGGACTACACTAGCCCAACATAGTCCTAGCCTTGCCTTAGCATAGTCAAGGTTATGACAATAAAAAATTATAAAAAATTTAAGTCTCAAGATCACAAAAGGTTGGACAGGCTTCCTAAGGTTGTTGAGAATAATTCTAAATATTTTGAAAAAACATTTGAAACATTACTAACGAACTACACTAGGTTTGGGCAAGGAATACACTGGCCCAACATAGTCCTTTCTTTCATCTAGTGTATTCCTAGTCAAAATGGCCAAAAATAATGGAAAATGTAAATCTTTCATCTAGAAATCTTAAGGGGCATTCTAAGGTTTTGTTAGGTCAATTTACATGGTTTCTTGATATATGTTATTTCTTTTTAGGGGCCTATGTTGGTTCTAGAGAGGGACTATGCTAGCCCAGTGTAGTCCTCCTCATCCCATAGCATAGTCAATGTGCTAGGTGCCAAAATTATTGAGAAACTAGGCTTCATGGTTAGATATGTCTCAAAATGGGATTTTAGGATTTTCAAGTGTCAATTTTCCTTGGTTTTGATTGATTTCACTCATTCTTGATGGAATACAATAGCCTTGAACTAGGACTACTTTAGGCTAGTGTAGTCCCTACTCCCATCTAGCAAAGTCTAGGTTAAGATTATTAGAAGTTGCTAAAATCTCCAAGTTTTAAAATTTATCATGTCTAAATGATATTCCATGATTTATCGAAGGTTTTGTTAAGGCTTTGCATGCCATTTTTGTTGATTTCGTTTGAATGGACTACATTGGTTATGCACTAAAACTACACTAGCCAAGCATAGTCCTCCAAATTTCTAGCATAGTCCTAGGTGGAAGCATAAATCTATGGGTTTTCTTTGGATTTCTTTATTGATCGATAGGCATTTCGAGGTTTCTAGTGGTCTTGGAAAGGTGTGGATGTTCTGAGAGGTAGTTTTGAAGATGTAATAGGATCTATATGGTACTTATTAACCCTTGGACCTCAAGACTACACTAGTCCAATGTAGTCTTTAGGCTTTCCCTAGCATAGTCATGGGGAAGAGGGAAAAAGTGGCATCAATTACTACACTCAACCATGTTTAAGGCTTGTCAAAGACTAAAACTAGCATTGAAGGAATGATTTCTTAATTTAGGATCAATAGAGGGTTGAATGGAGTGGTTGGATAGCTTAGGATTGCAAGAAGACAAGGTATGAAGTTTGACTACATTGGGCAATAGGCAAGACTACATTGGCCCAGCATAGTGCCTCACTCCCCTTAGTGTAGTTGGTGGGGATGCTTGGTTCCAGTCATAGTTGTAGGCCTTTGACCCTATTTTGGCACTATTTGGGGCTTTGACCAGCATTTGGCAAGGTTAGATGGTTAGATGATTAGATGGTTAGTTAAACAACTACTATAGGGTTGGATGGATTGTTGGAAGTCCATCTCATTAGGATTACACTGGTAGTAGTTGAGGCTACACTAGCCTAGCGTAGTCCTTTGCTTCCATTCAACATAGCTTTATGAAACCATTAATATTTTGGAAAAAAATTGGTGTGTTTGGCCATATCCTAATGTTTTTAGGAATGTAGGATGGGAGATAGAATTGAAATGGTACTTTTTCTAGTGTTATGTTAGTGTAGTCATGCTTAAAATCCCAAAACTCCCAACGTAGTTGTTAGTTTTTTCATTCTCTTTTGTAACATTTCATAAGGCCCACTCAAAATTAGAAAGTTTTATCAAAAGGCTCCACACAACTCCAACATAGTCTTAGTTTCCATTTTTAGAAGTGAGTGAAGATGGAGTTGAAAATCGAAACTAGGGTTTCATGTGTTATGCCTAGGTTTGTATTGGTATTAAATTAGAAAGACTTTGAAAATTGTTGTTGCTTATTCCATTTCTTGCTACTGCACCCTAGTGTGAGAGCTTTACTAGTGCTACTTCCCACTGACTACTTCCTAACATAGTGGAAACCACTAGTGGACTACTATCAGTGTATTCATACCATTGAAGCCCTACTCCTAGTGTAGTCCATCCATTGGAGTCCACTTCTAACATAGTTAATGATTTCTTCATATTTCTAGGCTTTTCTTCAATGCCATGAGTAGGAAAAGGGATCCTGTTAGAAATCCAAAGTTCGATGATGTGGATGCTACATTTAAAATCTTAGCGTGTCTACCATGCCCAAGGATTGGGGTGAGTTTGACTACCACCTTTCCAAGGTAGGCCATTCTCACTAGTTTTCTATTCAATTTCTTGGTTTCTATTTCATTTCTTAGATCTACACTTGTGTACTTGTTTATTTCGGTTCCATGAAGATCATACCTCTTATTTTGGTCATCTATATTTGGATCTAAGGTTATTTGGTAGGTTTTGATCTTGTAAATTGCATTTCAAAAATAAGCTTGTTGTTTTGGTGCCTCTTTCCAATTTTACGAACATGGAATAATTTTTCTTATATCTAGAAAAAAGGAATGGCCAAAATTAAATTTTAACAAAATCATACCCCCTTATATTAATGCTTTTTCAAATGGGTATGAGTTTTTTTGGTTGTATTTGCTATAATCAATGGCTAGATTAAGTTAGGATTTACAAGTTTTGTGGTTTTTTGGGTGAAAAAGCAAGCAATGTTCTGTATTTTTTACTAAGGAAATGGCTATATATTTCAAAAATTTATTATTATTTATTTTTATGATTATTTTTAATATTTTCAATGGTTGTGGTACCATTTGATTTGGTGTTACGATGAGGAAGTTATGGTTGTTTGAGCAGAGATGTGTATTTATGGTTCTTTATCGTTTTTCAAATTTCATAAATGTTCATGAATTTTTTTTCAAGATAATGAAAAATGTTTCAAATTTATCATTGCCATGGATACATAGAGCTTGATATAATCTTTCAAAAAGTGATCAAATCACTCCGTTGAAGCTCAAACAAATTTTTGGTGAATTTTTATCATCCCTATGCAAAAGAGGGTTTACGTTGATGGCTACAATCAAGTCATTTTGGTAACCTTTTCGAAAATGTTGGTTATGATTTCTAAATATTTCTTATTATGAGTTTCTAGCTTGTTGTTTTATGATTTCAATGGCTATGAAATCATTGAATTTCATGAAGATTTTAATTAGTTGTGGCTATTTCCATTTGCTTGCGCAAAATCATGGTTACAAGGCTATGACACATTTACTCCTTTGAAGATGGGAAATGTTGAAGTTGTAGAAAGTTTTTTCTATCTACATCCTATGGTCTTGTGGATACTTTAGGATGTCAATAAGGGGCTAGAAGTGATTTGAATGAAATTAAAAAAAAATGTATTTTTTCAAGGTATTTTCCTATGGTCATTTTGGTGTTTATTATTTGCTAATTCACATTGGTGTTGTCATGTCATAGGTACTAGAAGAAATCAATGGCCTCAATGGTTGGGATAGAGATGATGATCCACCTTCTTTAACAAATAGTCCATAGTTCCACTAGTTTCTTCTTGTTATGCCCATTTTAGTTTTAGTTGATGTGATTTTTAATGTTGATGATGTCTAGCTAGTGTTAGACAAAAAAATTTATTTTTTGGGTGGTTCATTTGGCTATGGTTATGATATTATCGACATTTTAAATTTTAATATTTAAGCTTTAATTTAGGTTATGATGTTATTGCATTATTGGTTTTTTTTATATCATGGCACTTTGTTGTAATCTACGTTTTGGATACGTTGACTAGACTTGGTTATCATGTGATAGAAGGTTAAAACAGTTATGGGATAAAATCATAAACTAAAGTGAAAATGAGATATAAGGTTTTTTGCTAGTTTTAGACCATGGTGGGCCATGCAGTATTTTCCAATTTAAGTCCATGATGGGTTGCAATGCTAGTTTAAGTTTTTAGTGGACTGTAATGCCAATTTAAGGTCTTAGTGGACTATGATGTTAGTTTAAGGTCCTATAAAATCAATATCTTTTCTAGTTTAAGACCATGATATGCTACAATGATAGTTTAAGGTCTTAGCAAACCATGATGCCAGTTTAAGATCTTAGTAGATTGTAATGCCAATTTAAGGTCTTAGTAAACTATAATGCTATTTTAAGGTCTTAGTGTACTATAGAGAATATAAAAGTAAAATTTTTTTATTAATGAAAAGCAAAAGCAAAATAAATTCTAGGATACCAACAAATTTAAATTTAAACTCGAGAAATGAAATGATACTAACAAGTAAAGTGTAAGCCATGTTGTTAGGCTATGAATGTTATCAAGTCACATGGATCTAAACGCATAGGGTCTATAAAGAATTAGAAACTTGTATCAATTGTGCAAGTGTTTTTTAATCTTTGAGAGATTAAGGAAAAAGTATGATCTATGTTGCACAAGCTTATGCTCTCTATCACCTTCACTAACAATGTTGCAGGGTAGTTCTCCGAATGGAACATTAATGGATTCATCGTTGTTTGTTTTTACTTCTTTGGTCTCATCATTCTTTTTGATTTTGTGTTCAATAACAAGAGTTTGTTCTTGAATCTCCACTTTGGACCCTTATGCTACATTGAAATTATCAACAACTAAGGGAACTATGCTTTTGCCATGGATAATGATTTCACCTCCCTTGTAACATAGGTGGATTTCTTGATGAATAAGTGAAGAAACATCTCACAATTGGACCAACCAAGATCTTCCTAGGATGAGTTTGAATCCTAGTGTCTCTCCTACCACCAAGAAATCTACTATTATGGAGAACTATTCCCCTACAATGAAATCTAAAGAAATGGAACCTTTGACTACAACTTGCAATCCATTAAAGAGTTTAAGAGTTGTAATCAAAGTATGTTGGATTTTTTTAGTTAGGCCTAGGCATTCAATGATGGTATAGAGTATGAAATTGGTTGTCGTCCCATCATCTACATGTACTCTATCTAATTTATATTTGCCAAAGCATATGGTTATAAAAAGAGAAGCCTTGGTTACTTTGTAATTTTGGGGGTTTATCTTGATTTTTTTGTTGCAAAACACTAGTTATGTTGACCTCGATCCCTTAGGTGAAGAGGGTACCATGACCACATCAATAGCTCTTCATTAGATGGGACATCCTCACAAATAGGAATTGAGGTCAACATCTTAACAAATGCCTTGGAGTGGGCAGTAGAAGTCATGACTAGGTTGTACAAGCTAAAAGTTGTGTTCTTTTTCTTGAGCAATTATTTACCCTATTCCATCACATAAAGAAAATCCTTATTATTGGTTGTTAATTTGTTATGTATAACTTCTTCCATATGTTCCAAAATGCAAACTTCATGTTTGGATTGTTGTTGTGACATGACTTCTTGGTTCTCCTCTTTGATTTTTGGTTCTTCCCATGGTTTATTGGTTTGAGAAACCTAGGTTGTGCAAGTCATGGAAAGAGATGAAATGAGAGTTGACTTTGGTGGGCCCACTTCCTTCCCTAAGCTGGTTTTCTTATTAGCCTTGTTCTTCACTTTTTGTGTAGCATTCTTCTATTGTTTGGCCAAGGATTTCTTACCATCCCTAGTTGGTTGTGAGAAAGAAGACGTTGCATGGGCCACCATAGGGGGTTATTTTATTATTTGGGTAGGTTGTGTAGTAGAAGTTTGAGGCACCCTAATCATAAAAAGGTTCTTTGGGATGTTCTTGTAGTGGTACCCTTACCACAAAAGGGGACCTTAAGCTATTAGAAGCTAAAAGGCCCCTTTCATTTTAAGGAATCTCTAATTACACAGTTGTTTCCTAACCCATCATGGGCTAGGTGAAGCATATGGCCAAGAGGCTTTGTTGTGTTATTCTTCTATGTCATTGTCTACTCTCTAAAAAGGCAACTCAGCCCATGTAGTTTCTTTATCTAAGTTGGCATTTTTGGCCAACTCATCAGTCAAGTAAGGGGTTTCATTATGAACAGATGCTTTGTTCTTAGAGATTACTATCTCTGAATCCTACTCCATGTTAAAGTTCTTTATGGCTTGGGTAGCCATTTCATCATCGTAGATCATCACTTCCTCACCCGCATAGGGTAGGTGGATCTCTTGATGTATTGGTGAAGAGACAACCCTTAATTGGGCTAACCATGACCTCTCCAAGATCAGGTTGAAGCCAGGCATCTCTTCCATCACAATGAACACCACACTCATGCGGAAATGGTCCCCTCCCACAAAGTTAATGTGGATAGTTCCCTTTACCAACACATGTGCCCCATTGAACAATTTTAGGCAAGAATTTGTTGTGGGCTTGATTTGATCGACCCAGCCTAGTTTGTCCACTATGGAAAATGGAATGACATAGGTAGCAACCCTATTATCAATGTGTACCCTTTGGATATTGTATTGGTTGACCTGAATTGTAATGAACATGGGTGCAATTGTCACTTGACCCTTTTCAAGGTCATTTTTAATGGACTTATTGTGAAATGTCAACTGAGTTGGCTGTAGTTCTTCAGCCATAGAGGAAACCATGACAACGTGGATTACTTTCTCTTCGGCCAGTATGTTTTTATCAACTAGGATAGATGCTAACATGCGAACCATGGCCTCATGATGCACCATGGAAGTCATTATTAGGTCGTATAGGCTTAAATTTGTGTTTTTTTGCTTCAGGGCCTATTTGATTTGTGTAAGGGCATTGAGGAAGTCCTGCCTACCATCTTGTTGTTTGCTAACCCTTTCCTCTATTCATCCTAGAAGATGAATCTCCTGAGGTGGAGTGGTTTTGGGCTAGCTAAGCTTTTTTGGCTCGATAGGCATCAATAATGTATGTACACTACCACTAGCAGCTAATGATGAAGAGGTCATAGGGATTTTAGCTAATGGGGTAGGCTTAGAAGGACCTAGTGTAGTACGTTCCCTAGCCATCTTGTCTGCTAAATGCTCTTCACGCTTTTTTGGACGAGGAGGCTATGATGTAGTTTTTGTTTCTTGGCTTTGCGTGGTAGAGGAGCTTGGATGTTTTGACACCTTAATGAAAAATGGTGCTTGTTGTGTTAGCATGAGTGGTAGTGCAACTCTAAGCACAAAGGGTGGGGTGGATGTCTGACGAGGAACTTTAAGAACAAACGGGACTTGAGATGTTATTGTTGTCAATTTTTCTACATTACGAGGGGGCACACGCATCATGAATGGTTGTTTTGGTGGTTCTAGAATACTATCAATGCCAATGACATTGATGGTGTACCCTACATTGTTAGCATTTAGGGGGTCTTTGTAAACATGCATTGACTAGTTTTTGGGGTAGAAGGGATTGCTATCATCGAGGACCAGCTTGCCCTGATTGATCATGCATTGTATATAATCTCTCAGTGCTAAGAAGTAGCCCATATCATGCCCACATAGTTGATGATAGTCACAAAAATGTTCTAACCTAAAATGTTTAGGCACTGGTGGTTCATTGGGCATAGCCAAGGAGGGGTTCTGTAGAACTTCACAGTACCTTTGATGGCATTTGATTGCCTCCAACATCCATTTGTGTTGTATACACCTAGCTCCCAATAGTTGCTTCAAAAGTTCTGAAGGCTTAATGGATAAGGGGGTATACTTGGAGTGATCTTTATGCTCAAAGTTGGGCCTCAACTAGGTTGGTGCCACAGGTGTTGAGGCAAAGGGCTAACCATCGTTTCTTGAGCTAGGTGTGGCATCGAGTGTTATGGTTTCCTTTTTATTGTTGCTATTTTTGGGCTTGGTTTTCTTGGGCACAATAGCCACTGTTGTTGCCGTAGCCTTGCCCTTCTCTTTATCTTTCTTGATGTGTAAATTTTTATAGGTGACATAGGGTGGGTCCCTACTAGCTTCGACCACATCCTAAATGCTCTTGGTCTGAGCAAAGGCTTGGCTGAGAGAGCGTAGGGCTAGGTAGTAGAGATTAGACTTAATGAAGTTGTTTACCACTCCCTTAAAGCTGGCAACAAATGGGCCTTAGTAATCGGCTTGCATATCTCATTCAAGGTTTTGCTCCACCACTATATGAATCTCTACATATATTCTAGTGGATCGTGCTTAATGCTCATGAGCTGGTCTAGAGTGACTTTTAGTTTTAAGTTGTACTTGAAGTAGGTCACAAAATAACTTAGCAACTCCTCCAAGGTTGAGATGTAGGCACATGGGAGTGCATGGTACCAGTCTAGAGCTTTTGTTGTCAGAGACATGGAAAAGATGTGGATGATGGTGTGAGGCCATGGTTGCAACAACAAAGATTTAGACCTAAACATTACTAAGTGCATGTTTGGGTCACCCTCCCCATTCTACTTTGTAAATTGGGGAAGTGGTACCCTAGGGGGCAACGTAAGCATGGGAACAACTAGGCTGATTGGGTCATCATGGTAGAAGTCCATGACTTGAACGATTTCAAAACTAGTAGCCTTAAGCCGTTTGATTTCTTCAATGAGGGTCCAAATGAGTTGGAAAGCTTGATCCAAGCCTGGGGATGTTGCAGATGTTTGTAGGGATGCCTGAGCTACCATCATGGGTGACACTATTGGGGTAGCATCCTATCCCATGGGAGGCACCATTGGGGCCGCTACAATAAGTGGTGCTACTTGGGCAGTCCACCACCTAGTGGGTGGTGCTATTGGGGTGATGGCCATTGGTGGCATCATGGGGTTGGCTACTTGATCGGTTGGTGGGGTGGTCCATAGCCCTATGTTTGGTTGCACCACCTATAGGACTTGGTACACTTGGGGTTGGACGTAATGTAACATTTGATAGGGTTGCACAGTAGGAAGAGAAGTGGATGGTTCCCACCATGTAGTTGAGAGTGGGTCTGCTACTGGTGGTGGGAAAAATGCAGATGAGGGAATAGGAGCAGAACTCACATGCAGTTGTAACGTAGGCAAAATGTGCACATATGGCAACATAGCTGTGACTGACATTGGATACGATGTCGAAG
This sequence comes from Gnetum montanum, assembly GCA_015680685.1. Classification (NCBI taxonomy): domain Eukaryota; kingdom Viridiplantae; phylum Streptophyta; class Gnetopsida; order Gnetales; family Gnetaceae; genus Gnetum; species Gnetum montanum. The sequence continues at coordinate 107,664 of MNCI01010591.1, read as the reverse complement.
CAGATTGGAAACAAAGTTGAAGGGTTTGTATGTTGATAGGTTGAAAACATGGGATGGCTACCCATTATTGAAGAGGGTGTGGGCTGTGGTAGGGTTATGGTGATAATGAAGGGGGTAGAAGAGAAGAGTAGGTTTGACCAGAAGATACTAGTGGAAGGGATAGCCGTGGTGTAGATTTGGCCACCACCTTTGGAGTGGGAGCCCAAGTCTTCCTACCCATCATGAAATGCTTCATCGTAGTGGGACATTATGTCCCATTCCCTAGACCTACTCACTCGCATCAGTTGGTTAAACACCCATTGATATGCTTCAGTTAGCGAGATGGTGACATCAGGAGCAGGGATGAACTCCCTCTTGTTTTGGTGGGAGAACTCAAAGTTATGTTTATCCTTGACTTCTTGGCAGTCTAAGGGTAGATTTTCTTGGTCTTTTTCATAGAGGAAATTGTATAACTCTACGTCTTGTGCCAAATAGTTGAGTGACAAGTGTCGCAGCCTAAGGGACTATCGTTGTATCAGCACTAGGCTGGGCAGTCGCTCAGGGGCTGCCATATTCTAGAAAAAGTAGGGCACCTCCAAGTTCAAAGTGGGGATATTAGTGGTAATAAGATTAATTTTTTTTGTTATGAAGAAAGCATAAGAGAGGAAGTTAAAATAGGATACACTCAGAAGCGTTGGAAATTGGTTTCCCTCACTAATATGCCTGTTACGCTAAGCAGGACTACTACATTGATAGGGTTGCTATGCCGCATAGGACGTAGGTAGCATAGCATAATGACTAGCGTATCGTGGTGGGTGGTGTAACATAGTAGAGGCAAAACAATGTAGATGGTGTTGTGCAGTAGGCAGTGTGACACTGCAAATAGTGCTTCGCAGTGGACAGCATAACACTATAGATGGTTTAGCAACTGCAACATGAATAGGGCCTTTACATTGTATGGAATGTAGACAGCATGACGAGGTAGATGCATGAACGTAGCACAATGGCCACTTCCAGGATTTTTTTCTTGCAAGGTTCTAGGGAAATCGTTGAGGCAACTAGTCTATACCATCCAATGTGTAGACAACCACTAGGGTGTCATGTCTATGCTAGCAGGTGGCTAGTGATGGGGTACAGATAGCACACAAGACCACCTATGCCACATGGAAGGGTGACAGAAGCCCTCCTTCTAGTGCCAAAAAATATAGTGACCAAAAACATTAGTGGTTGAAACAATGAGAGGTTACTGGGCATACAGCCTAATCCCAGATCCACGTGAGGGCTATATTGGAGAAAAAAGAAAAAGGGATGCCCTAAATGGTTTGGTCGATCAGACAAGGACCTAACCAGTGTACAATAGCCTTTCAAAAAAAAAATTTAAAGATGTTATGTGTAACTTAAGTGATGAATGTAAACTGATAAGAAATGATGCAAAATATGATGATAGCAAAAAAAATGAAATAGGCTTGAGTGAGAGAGTGCACCACCCCAAGATCGAGGATATGATCTTTGTTTAGCTAAATGCTGTACAACTAAGGCGTAGTGTGGACAAGCATAGCCTACAATGAAGCAATATGGTCACAGCTCCTTGAACTACTATCAATAGCTTACTAACAGGAACTAGTGAGCCAGTGTTCGCTAGGCTAGAAGGGATCTAGAAAGTGCTACTGCTGGGGTTTGCTGTTTGTCAACCCTTTTCTTGCTAGTCTCTTTGCCAAACCTAATCACCAGAAAGCCAAAATGCCAAATGCTAATCTTCGAAGCCAACCACAAGGAAGGTGATTCTCAAAGCCAACAATGTCAAAAGCCAACCCTTTGAATGTTGTTCACCAGGGTATTTATAGAGCCAAATGTGGGAGAGAAACATGGTTTGGATGCCACGTGTCCTAGGTCTCATAGAGTGTAGACGTAACTATGCTATGCTGTTGTGTAATGCTGAATGTGAAACCTACTACACTGTGACCATACCATTCAAGTTGCATGTGCCAGAATCCATGGAACTGTCATGTTTGTTATAAAGGATGCTAACAATGAATGCAAAGTGAAGGCTGTGCTCTAGGACTATGTCTTCCATACCCTTACAATCAGGGTCAAGCATAGGGACAACTTTGGGAGTAATCAGGGGGTGCAAAACAAAGCAAACTTGTTGATCCTTATCTATTGAAGAAATGCTGGGATGGAAGTGATCACTGCCAATAAGTTCTGGAGCTATCTTGATGCTTCCATGTGAGTGTTATGCCACCTACGTTGCTTAGCATATCAATGTGACATAAACACCTGCATGCTACATTGTGCTACGCTGCATAGTATAGCCACCTATCTTGAGGGAAAACTTGCTTGAAAGCCAAAAATACCTATCTGAGGCTTGGCTAGGCAAGAAACTTCTACAATTGACAACCCTGCCATCTATGGAGAGAGGCCTTGGGACCTACAGAGTTCATCCTTGGGACACTTCCATGCTTTGTATCTCTGCTACATTGTGCTATGGTGTGCTATGTTATGTAGGGTAGCACCGTGTAGCAGTCAGTGTGATATGCATCCTTGCTTGATTTACAATGCTTTGTTAAGAGAAATTTTGCTTGGAACTTAGGGGTGAAGTGGGACAAGGAGTCTTGAAGTTCAAGTTATGACAAGTGCAATTCCTTTTCTAGGACCATTTGTCAAAGGACCTTCATACATTCTAACCCTATTACGCTATGCTATGCTACGTAGCGTAGCATAGCATAGCACCAAGTTTGACTTAAATCTTGTTTCATTTTCCAAACATTCTATTACGGGATGTTGCTCATGTCTCGGAATTGCTACAGAGCAAGCATGTTTGATGGTTAAGGCATGGGAAGTTATGTTTACTCCATCAGAGCAATCTAAGTAGGAGTGTCACCATAGTGGAACCTTGCTATGCTGTGTAGCATAGCGCAACGTAGCACTCAGAGTGAGATGATTTTTGATGAAATTTTCCACATTTTGCTGTGTTGTGTTGCTCATGCATCAAGGAAGAAGTGGGGCAGATATCTTGGAGGACTAAATCATTGTCAATATGCATCTTGGGTGCTCGATCATTCTTCTCAAGGCCTACTATGTTGTGCAATGTAGCAGGTTCCTGCGATTAGAAAACTTGCCAAATTTTTTGGTCCATTCTAAAAACCTTTGACAACTCTTAGCCTAGTCCTGAGGTAGACTGTCAACTAGGTCAAGTGTCAAGCTGGCAAACTAGAGGGTGTAGCAAGCCTATCAGCCTGAGAGATAGAATATTTTTCAGACAGTATGGTCTATCCCTAGTGCCTCTTTCATGCAAACTAGCCTTGTGGCTAGGTGCCATGTTGACTATGATATAGAGGTTGTTAGGAAATCTTGAAAGCAACTTTGCAAGCATTAGGACTTCCGGGGTGCCATATTGTCTGCACGGTCCAACATGACACCATGCTTGTAGAGATCCTTGCCCAAATTTTAGGACTGTGTTGAATCGTCAGAGTCCTGAAATTTATGGTGTTTCAACATTAAATGTTAATGATTAATTAATTATCCTCAATAAACTTCATGACAATTTTTCAATTTTCTTTTGAGGAGTGATGATATATTAACATGTTGGTTAGTTGGATCCATGGTTTTAGTCTAGGATGTTATAATGTAATGTCACTAGTAAGAGAATTGGACTTGTTTAAAAATACATAGAGAAAGGAATAATGATTAATTTAAACATGCATTACATACAAGATCCATTATAACCATGGAAAGATACCCTATTTCTTATTCTAAATAATTCCTTCTAACATTGTTTCTTCTCATTGTTATGTACAATTATAAATTTGATGGTTTACCTAGCATTGTATAGGACTCCGTCTACAACAATTGCATGTGTATATTAACAGAAAAAAATTCTTCATATTCAATTTCTTGAGTATCCACAAAAGCTTATATAAATAGTTATATAAGGGAATTAATGAAAAGAGCTTTCTTTGGGAAGGATTCACTTGTATAACTCCTGTGAATCATGTTTATGAACTAATATTACATCATCTAAAATATCACAACCACTATTCAACTTTATTCATGCTAGTATTAATCACTTCTCTTCAATTTTTTACTATATTTTGATAAAAAATATTATTGTTTTTCATACTTGAACTCTTTTTAATCATTCATAACCACTTTAGCCTTATACCATTATATCCAAATATCATTCTTATGTTTTTAATCCTCGAGAAAGCCTCATAACTCTTAAGACATGAAGAAATGATAAAAATTCTAGAAAAATATAAGAATAAATCATTTTAGGGTTGGTAATGATATAGCTATGATTATCACCTAGGCTAAGATGTTGTAGCTATAGTGATAGAAAAATTCAATGTTGGAAATTGAATAGATCTATACAAAATAATTTTACCTTAGGATCCATGGGCCTCAAAAAGGATATGAGGTAACTTAAGTAGTCTTTTTGATCATCTAAGGACTTAGGAGTTTGTTACCAAGACACAACAAGCAAAAAAGGATGATAAAATGAGTGAACAATAGATCCAATGTTGGATCTATGACAGAATCAAGAGATAATGCATAAAATAGGTAAAAAATATGGCAAAGCAATTGTAAATTTTTTATTAATACTTTAAAGTACAAGGTGGGAAAGTACAAAGTGTGGAACTGTGAACATTTCATAGATCTCTATGAAATGTTTTTTGAAAATATGGTGTGTAGGTGGGTTGCAAATAGGTTTTTGATGCTCTCATTGTTTAGTGCTAGAAAAATGTCTTCAAGCTTTCAAATCTCTTCTTTGCTCCAAAATCTCAAATTTGCAAGAGTTTGAATCAACCCAAAAGTCCTCAAAAATGATGTCCATTTTTTTAAGCATAATTTACTATTTTCATGTTCACTTGGCTTGGAAAATTTTTTGGGCATTATAAATAGCATTTTTCGTACTTGAAATGATCCAAAACTACAATGTTTTTATGTACAACTTTTTTGAGACTTTCATTGAGAACACTAGCATTTTAACATTATAAAGTTTAATTACACTATTTTAGCATAATTCATGACATTTTATATATCCCATACCATATTTTACAGAGTGAGATTACTCTAGCATTTTGGTAAAATATGGCTACAAGATTAATTTTTTGAAAGGAAATCTAAGCATCTGTTTTTGCTTCCAAATTTGACTAGAATTACGTAATAGAATTTGGCCACAAGGCTTTACTATTTACAACTAAAATTTTCCTTGAGGTGTTTGATTGGTCCTTCTTTTTTGATGTTTTTAGGATTGACCCAAAAGCCATCAGCAAAGAATGCAAAACATTTTCAGAGTTTCACCACCAATGATTCTCCCTCTACATTTGATTCTATAGTCATCGAATCATGCTAAGAAGTACTCATGATGGTGAATTAAGATTAAAATGCAATTGATGATAGTTCAAATTGAGATATTTTTGGTAAAGTAAATATTTGAAAATGGTTAAATGGGAATAGTGATGTGCTCCCTCGCTGATGAGGGCTTTATGCTTGAAGTTCAATGGACTAGTTACACATGCTTAAATTTGAAGAAGCTAGTGCTTCTGTTTGGCTATTTTAGCCACTTGGCTTACCATTTTTTTGATATCATTGGTTTACTTTATGTTAGTCAACTTTGACCTCTCAGCTTTCTTGACATTTCTCCCCTTTTTTTGAGTGAAACCTTCTTTAGGTTTTGATGTGATCAAACTTTTGTTATTTAGCTAAATGAAGCATTTGTAGATTCAACAAACTAATTGATGAAGCATGTTGTAGAATATCTTACATGAACATGATACAAGAATGCCAAACATAGGTTTTCATCATAAGCTAGGAAAGGCTAAAATTTCTTTATGGTTATGATTATGAAAGGGTTGTGGAGATGATATGAGAAAAGCATTGTTGACATGGTCAAATAAGCTAGTTAAATCTCATGTATTGAGATTATGTAGTAACTTGTTGTAATGATGAGTCATAGCTCTATGATGACTTCAAGATCATCCTACAAACACAACTTGAGGGGAACATGAAAACAAGTTAAAGAAACAAAAGATTATGAGAGATTACATGAGAGAACAAGAAAAAATTGGCCACTATGAGATACAATTGGCCACACTTAAGAACTTTGTATCCTACTTTATAAATTTGTATAAAATATGTAATGTTTTGAGTGACCAAGAGAGATAAAGTCATGCACACTCACATGTTAAGACCACAATGTTCATAAGCATTACACACCCACTTATATCTATAAACAAAGGCAAACAAATACTAATAGCAAATAGGTTAACCTTAGATATAATAAGGTTTAAGACAAGAATGGTTTACCAAGTTGATCAATTCATTCTCATCTAGGTCTAATATTTTAAAGGCTTAGTTGTCATAGGCTTTAGTATTATCTTATAAGGTTTTTACGATGTTTTAGATAAGTCAAAATTCAAGCAAGGAATTTGGTTTTTTCAATTAAGGTTGCATAGTCAAAAAGGCTCTTAGGCTTAAGATCTAGATATTTAAGGTCAATTAGTTGATCGACATCACTAAAGGGTCCACTCAATCACTAAAGGGTCCAAAATTTGACATTGGAAATTGAATAGATATACACAAAATAGCTTTACCTCAAGATCCATGACCATTGAAAAGGATTTGAGCTACCTTAGGTGGTGTTGCTGATCACCTAAGAACTTAGGAGTCTATTACCATGATACAACAAGCCAAAATGGGCAAGAAAACAAGTGAACAATAGATTCAATGATAGATATGTAAGAGAATCAAGAGACAACGTAAAAGATATGTGAAAAATAGGGCAAAACAATGCAAATTTTGTATTCATACTGTAAAGTACAAGGTGAGAAAGTACAAAATGTGAAACTATGAATCTTCAATAAATCTCCATGAAAATGTTGTTAAAACTCTAGTGTGTACATGGGCAAGGTTTGTTCCATAGTTCCCCCAAACACATTTGATTCACTTGATCTATGGGATGCAAATAGGTTCTTGATGCTCTTAATGATTAGCATTAGAAAAATTTCTTTAGGCTTTCAAATCTATTCTATGATCCAAAAGTCTCAACGTTGGAAAAGTTTGAATGATCCCAAAAGTCCTCAAAAATGATGTTGACTCTTATTTTTATAGGCCATGATTTATTGTTTCCATGTTCACTTAGCTTCAGGAAGTTTATAGGCACTATACACAGTGTTTTTGGCATTTACAATGACCAAACCCTATAGAATTTTTATCTATAGCATTTTTGAGACTTTCATTAGAATGCCACCATTTTTAACATTGTGTGATTCAATTACACTATTTTAGCATAATTCATGACATTTCTTATATCCCATATCATGAATTACACTTTACAAAGTGATAATGCTCCCAAATGTTTGAAAAATTGAGCTACAAGCTTGATTTTATAAGGGTAAATTAGGGCATTTATTTTTGCTCTTGAATACAACCAAAATTACATGATAGAATTTGGCCATAAGGCTTTACTATTTATAGCTAAAATTTTTCTTGAGGTATTTTAGTAACTATGATGTCACATCTACGATATTTTCCTTATAACATCTATATATACCCATGAATCTCTTCATTAGTTTTCACATGTTCTTAATTTTTCATGAGAAGTTCCATCATTTTCTTGTACTAGATCCTTTTAAACATTATAGCTTCCAAACTACATGCCTGATTTCCATATTTTTTGAATCCTTGAAGTTCTATATGTTAGCTCTTATTCATGGGGAAAACATTATGTTTTGCTTTTTAACATTTACAAATACTATAATATTAGTTGTTACAATCATAATTTGAATGATTTTGGATGCATTTTCAAAATTTTATAAATTTATTTTGATTCGCATATGCCAAAATAATGAAATTATTTCAATTATATGATTTTGAAAATTTATTTCTAATCTATTAAGGATCATTTTTTCCTAATTTGATCATTTTAAGAATTTTTGTAAACTTGGAAATTTATGGCTTGTAATTAAACTAATAACTTAATGAATTTTTCCTCTAATTTTCTCATCACAATGTGGAACTTTCTAGATTTTACAAAAAATTATTCAAATCTTACAATATATTAATTCCGTTGATGGAGAATTTTATTTTTCAATTTAGGATATTTTTATACTTTTAACTTATGGATTTTTGTCAAATTGACAAAACGTCTAAACATATAATAATTTTTTAACATAATGATTATTTTTCTTACTATTTCTAATTAAACCTAAAAGGTAAAAAAGGATTAAAATCAAATCAAAATTTTTATGGATTTTTCTATAAATAATGAATTACCATTGATGATTGTAAATTTCTCCAAAAATAAGCCCTATAGCAGGAGGACCATCACAACGATACAAGGAAAGATCAAGAGGAGAATATGATAGAAGATAAAGGAAAAATCAACTGTAAGAGCCACATGTAGAAGGAAAAGAGATGCAGTTACATTCCATTTAGCAACTGATGTCTCAAACATAGGAATTTATGTAAGTATAAGCATTAGTGCCATCAATCCCTAAAGTAAGAAAATAGCTACCACTTTTAGAGGACTATAAAATGAAATTGATGATAAGTTCATCATGTCCAATATGATTATGAAGTTGAATTTTGGGTTCTTCCTAGAAGTTTCACTACAAGAAGTAGGAGAATAATTATAAGCATTAGCATTTTGGCCCACAATATTTACAAATAATGAATGGTATCTAGAAGAAGTTTACTAATTTTAGCATAATATATAAGAGGATGCTATAGTAAAGATTTAAGATGATAGAGTGTTATATTTAGTGAAAGTAATTGTCATATCTTTAGGTCTATCAAATATTAGTACAATGGTAATTCTAATTTCCACTTATTTAGATCCTAAAACTCACTAGTTATGGCTACAAAGAGCTTAAGGGGATGATAAAAAGGAATATGATTCCATGACATTATCAAAGAAAATATACTTCAAGATAGAAACCTATCATTTGTGTTTGATTGTGTGCCTAAATATAATATATACATATGTATCTTGTGGAAGGAAATTGTTAGTGAAATATATCAAGAAAATTTGGAACACCTCCTCTTCCTATAAATAGAACACAAATTCAAGGAGAAATAGTTAGGAAATCTAACACTACCATTTAATTACTTGATGAGAAAACTATGTATATCCAAGGCATCTCTTGGAAATTTGAATCATGAAATCATCAACATAATTTCAGTAATAATTTCACTTATTCATCATTAATTCATCTATTCATCAACATCATTTGTCATTATTTACTTAATTGTAAAAGTTGAATAATTAAAATTAAGGGAATTCACTATTTTGATCATATATAAGTCATTTTGCAAAATATTTTTAGTGATCATAGATTTATTTAAAATATAAAACAATTTTCTATGTGCATCTAAAATTTTATCTCTCTATATATAATGGTTTGGGATAAATTCACTTTACAACTTGGTAGATTTTTTGAGTTCCAAAATTTTACTAGAATGAATGATGGTCAATGATTGGATAATTTTTCCCTTATCTCACAATGATTTGATATGATCTCAAGTATATTTTAAATCTAATATCTTTGGAAAGATATAGTTGAAGTTTTACTATCAGAAACTTAACAACTTTTGGGTTAACATCTTTCAAATTTGCGCTACTAGAATTGCTATGAATTTTAATAGATAGGAAAGAATATAATATAACCTTAGCTTATAAATATCTTTTGTAGCATTTTATTTTTCCAAATTTTATAAAACTTCCTAATATTTCTAAAAATACAAAGTTTACTATCTAATTCATTGTAAATTGAAGATAACTAAATAATTCTTTCACTACCCAAAATTCCTTCAAAGCACAATAGAAGAGATAGTTTCAACAGCAAAAACTAATGATGTAGGTCCTTTAATCCACATTCTAGAAAAATAATTCGGAGTGTATATACTAACCATGATTCCCCTATAAGAATTAATAAAGATTGTGAGCTAAGGAACTAGAGATGTGACCAAGATGTTCAAATTTAAAGAAGAATTACAAGAGATCTCATTAGATTTTATAACTAGATAAGTTTTAGTCAATGTTACAAGAGATAATCAAAAAATTCAAAGCTTATAAAATGCTATTGCATTTCATGTTCCATTGAATATTATAGAATAAGCAATAATTGTAGTAATTTAGCATGAAGGAGAACATGGAGCTACTAAACTTCTCACAAATGACATCAAGGAGGATATTAACATTCCTATTATATCTTTTATTGATTTCATGGGACTACAAGATGTTTAGATCATAATTAAAGAAAAGAATAAAGGATAGAATATAATGGATGTAAATCAACATCAGGATGCATTGCAAAGACTAGTGTGATAGGGAAAGTTGTTCAAATTATTTTTAATATCCTTGATGATATCACAATTTCCTAGTCAAAGTTAATTTCTACCAATGAAAACAAAGTCATTGTGGAAACAAGATTAGAACATGTGGAATTATAAGTGCAAAGGTTATAAAATAATTTACCTCAGCTTAGACTTTAGACTCAAGATCCCACAAATTATGTTATACCAAAATAATTAGAACAATTCAAAACTAACAAAGTTAAACAACTTACGAGAAAATAAGATCAATTAAACATGAAAAAAAGAAACATGAGATGCCTCATTAGCTAATTCAAAGACTTATGATCATGCTAGGACAATTTCTATCCTAGAGGAAGAAAACAAAAAGATTACTACTAATAACAAGAGACTGGTCATTGTAGAAAAATAGAAGAATTAGTTATAAGAAATCCTTATTCATTTGATAGAACAATTTGTAAGAGTTATCTTGGACATTAATAGATTGGCTAGAGAAAATAGAATATTTTCAATGAAATAAGTCCATATCATTCATTAGAAGTCTACTATTGAAATTAATACATGGCAGAACTAAGCCAAATATCATGAAAATCTAAAAGAGCATTTCACAGGATAAGTGAGTATGTAAAAATAATTAAACAAAAATAAAATTATATTAAAAAATATCAAAATAAATGTTGCTATGAAAAAATTATGTAAATGAAAATCACTCTTAGATAGCATAAAATAGATGTACCAAGCTGAACTCAAAATGAAAGATTTATACACTGAGTACATGACTTAATACTTGGAACTAGCCAATCTTAGGTGTGAAAACATACTAATACTCATAACAAGAAAAACTAAGGAATGAGCTAGAGAAGCAGTTGGCAACCATTCACCTATTATATGGAAAATATCATAAGGACTAAAATGAGGTTTAGTAGAAATTACATATTTCCAATGTAGAGTATAGGTGTTACAAACAAAGCCTATAGATCAAAGGGATATAGTAGAAAACTTTACAAAATGCATGAATTTCTACCAAGATTTGAAGTAACTAGTAAAAGCCTTTGATGTTGACAAAAATAAATTCACAACTTAGTATGTTAAATCTAACAAATTATTTTCACAGTTGTCATATGCTTGAGAGGTACCAACAACATAAAACTTGTTTAATGATCATGGAAAGTATAGGATCCCATGACAAATAAAAATATGTTAAGAGTACTATTAAGTCATTTTCATATCAATAGACTTGCAGAATTAGGAAAGCAACCTTAATAATAGATCATTCAAGAAGAACAAAAATCTTTAGGCATAACATGAAAATATAAATCAACCATTTTAAGAAGCATATTCATTCTTATGTTTTCAAGATTTTTTCTTTGTAAAAAGTTCAATCATATTACCATTTTTTTTATAATTACTTGAATCAAAGATGTAATATGACACTATACCAGGGCTAGTTTGTTGTTTATTTTTTTTAGGATAATTAATCAAATTGCCTCTACAACTTTGTAGCAAATCTTTTCTAAGCTTTGTTTAACTTAGGAATAAATTTTTAACTAGTAATGAAGGTATGATGAATAGTTTATTGATCAAATGTGATATCCTACCAATGAAATAGTAGTAACAATATTGTAATTGCAATATCATGTTATTCTATATGATATCATAGATAAAATGTATTTGAATGAGGTAAATTTGATAAAAACTAGCCCACCACTATATCTAAATAACCTTTTAGTTTGCATATTATCGAGACTCTTCCAATTTATTTCTATGATTTTATAGTTAGTTCATGAATACCTAAAGTATGGTCATAAGAAATTGTATCTTTATTCTAGTGAAGTATATCTCACATCCTCTATGAACAAAAATAAAGATCGAGATTATTTATCATCATTGCAACACATCACCTAGAATAGATTTACTTTCCATTGTAATTTATTTTCCAATTTATTATTTTTATTTACAATGTAACATATGTTTCCATTGTATATTGTTATTTTTATAGAATAAGTATGACTTTTTTTATCATTAAGTATAATTATTTGGTAATGTAATAGTAACATTTCTTAGTTCACATAATAGCAAGTTGCTTAGTAATCCTAGTGATAGTTGTATGATCCCATAATGTGAAGAGTAAACTAGGATTAAACATTTATTGTTTTAGGCTAGAATAGCATTTATTTACACTATTGAGTAGTTATTTATAATTAATATTCACTTTACAATGTTTTATCTTTACTTCATAAGTTTTGATCAATATCATTAAATCATTTACCTTACTATGAGTTAAACCACACATCTTGATTACTACTAACTTAAGTAAGAAGAAAAAAATTAACAATATTAACATTAACTAGCTAGAGTACATACTATCCCATACACATATTATGATCAAGTTATATCTATATACTTATATGATTTTTATGGTTGGGTATTGGGAATAATTTTCAGTTGCCATTGGTACCATTGGCAACAATGGTGTTAATATTTTAATTATTTGGCATTATATGAGTTTGTTATATTATAGTATTGTTAATCAATTTTTAAGAGGTATAATACTTTCAAAACACACACAAATATTAGAAATAAAATACATGAAACTCTTAGGATCTATGCCTAATAGAAACTTTCAAAAATAAGGGTTCATCAAATCTAGAGGCTCATCAATTAGGTGTCTAAGAAAGAAAAAAAACTCAACAAGAAAGAAATTGTAGAGAAGTACAAGAACCTTTGATCTCTTTGTAATATGGATGTATGTGCTTGTGAGTTATGGGAATAAGAAAATCCATTGGAAGAAGTAATTCAAAGAAAAACCTTATCAATCTATAAGTTTGTTTTAGAAATCATGGCCAAGAATAACAAAATGTACAACCTATGGATGAGAAATCTCTATTCACTTTGAATATAGTAGAAGAAAAAATATAAAAAGTATAAAAAAGGAGTAGGATAAGAAGAAAAATAAGGAATCAATAAAGGACATATACAAGTGGAAAGAAAAAGCTACTATACTTGAAGATATATAAGTAGAAAGAGATAGTTAATATAGTTGGAGAGGTTGTTGATTTTGAAGTAGAAGAAGATGAAGGATGTGAAATTTATCAATATGAGCATTCAAGAAGATATTTTCAATGACACACTTGTAGACATTAGAAGCATATGCATTGAATCATAATTTTTTTAAAAAGAGAAAATGGTAAGGAAATTATCTTATCTCCAAGGAAACTATAGATAGTCCTACTAACTATAGCAATATTATCAAAGTAGGGCTCCTTTTCAATCTTAGAAGTAATATTACTAGTAGTGAAAAAACTCATAATCATGAAGGAATCCATCCCTAGGGATCCTCCTCCTCTTCCTTCTCTAGTATGATGATGGGGGATGTACCTAGCACTACCTCACTGAATAAGCCATCTAGATCATTTATGTTTGAATTGGAAAATACTTCAACTTCAAGTTGCTTTAGGAGTGTCTCTTCTACATGCCTTTGTTCTACCTCCATGGTATCTTGGGCTATCGTAGCTTAACATTTTTCTATAACCATAACATGTAGAAAATTGATTAACACATGAAATCATCACATAGCCATGAACTTTAAAACATAAAATTAAAAAAATTAAAAAAACATACCTATGACTACTTGCTACAGTGGCCTAAGCTTAAACTTAACCTTCTTCTAGGTAGGTTGGTCTAATTCCTCCATAGAATTCTTAACTTTTTTCTTGGCTTCCCCTTCAACCTTGTTGTTTGACCTCTAGGATGCTCACTAGAAATGTGAGAGGCTCCTCATCATCCATGCTATTAAGGGACTCACACTACCTAACATCAAGATCCTTGATGGTAATAAATAATGTATCATCTACCCCTCTAGTGGATTTTTGGCCTACATCATTGAATAAATGTGCTTTATCCAAGGCTTAGAAAGTTAGCTTGGGTCTTGGGGAACCCATCATTCATTCCTATATACCATTAGAAATTTTACAAACATCTTTTAATAACCTAGAAAAAATGAAAAGTGCATGTGGATTATTGTAGAGGTATCTACATGAATTCCAAGGATCTCCTCCTAAAGCCTAATAGCCAAAGCAACCACCTAGTTGAATTAGGTGTCATCCATCAGGACCTTCTTAAACATTCATTCCTATGCTATGTCAATGATCTTCTTTTTTGATAATAGTTTAGGGAATGCATGAAACATAAATAAAGGATATGACTCCTTGGCATTAAGATTCATGGAGCTATCCATGGAAATTTCAAAGTGGCCCATGTTTGTACCAAGACACTCCGAAACCTCCTCATGATGGCCCAATTCCTTCACTATCCTACTGGGAACCTTTGTCTCATTTGCATGGACACCAAACAAGTTACAAAAGAGGCCCTCATCAATATCCATGTTAACCTTCACACCCTAGATGATGGTGCTAAAATGACAAGCCTTCTCATCGAAGGATTTGATAACATGCAACATATCCACCACAAGGATGGGTGTCATAAATACATTAAGCAAACTTGCATGCTAGATGTTTCATTGAATGTACCTAGGCACCTATTCCCTCAGCCACTCTTATGCTGGTATCACCTAACTAAACTTCAAGATGAGGATATTCTCATGATATGCCCCTGAAAGTCGTATGGTGACATCAGTAGAGGTGTAAGGTCCTACAAAAAAACAACCAAAGTTTAGCATCAACATAAGCAAGTTTAATAACTAGTCAAGGCAATAGAACAATTAGATTTTTCATAACCATGAAACATTAGAAGCTATAGCCTTTATGTTTACCTTTTCGTTTCTTCTTTGGGGTGATTTGTGTGGAGGTCCTAGCTACAAGGATCTAATCCATAAAGTTATTAGAGTCTATCCACCAGTTGTGCATCATCTCGTCATCCTTACACTTCTTGTATATAAGGTTGCACCTCGTAGCATAGGTATTGAAGTCCTCTCTTAATTGTTGATACATCATAGTTCTAATTTGTGGAGGCTTGGTGAATTCATGTAGGGTAGTTTGAGCCACTACTAAGGTCTGATCATTAATGATCAAGCTTTGATCATTGACCTTGTACCTACAGGACGTTCATAAGACCAATGAAGTTAGGAAAGGTAGTTTAGCCAATAAAGCTAGAAAAACATGAAAACACTATAACAACTATGCTTACCATAGTAGATAATACATAGTGCCAAGTGAGTTCTAGAACAATGTGTGAGCCTTATGTATTACCATCAGAGTATTGTCAACATTGTATTGTTTATACTCTAGCATCATCCAAATTTTCATAAGGTAATGTGGGTTCATAGCTTCTGATGTTCTCCTTAATGTCCTAGGAGGTAGATTATCAGTGATAAAATTGATAATCAAGTTGGATTTCCAAGGTAACAAAGTCTCCACTATAGCCCTAGCCACATCTATGGACAAGTGTGATCACAAAATCACACTAAATTTTGTAGAATTTAGGTAAGGAATTCCCTTATCCTAGGCTAGAACCATAATGATAGGTTTCCCAAAGGCATATCAAGGATAGTAGTATTAGTCTTGGGATGACCAATGTAGCATAGGATGTCCACCAACTCCATGATAATGAGGATGGGCTTCAAATAAACTATGCATGAAGCAAACCAAAAGTGCTATGACCAATTCGAATTACTTAACAAATTTGAAAACAACATCCTAGTTAATGGTATAATTTGTAACAACCAAAAATGTCGGTAGCTGGAAAACACCAAGGGGTCGACGGACGTGACAGTTTCGACCCTATACCCACGAGAGGGTCGTGCTGGGTGTGTGTGGATATGGGGCACCCTGAATGGTTTGGTTGATCAGACAAGGACTTAATCAACGTCTATATAGCCTTTTGTAACATATATTTTTAAAACAGGAATGGAAATGCGAAGTAATGCTTGAAAGTAAATAAAGCAGAAAAAAGTGAAAAATGCAACAATAAGTAGGAGACAAAGTAAAATGTAGTTAGAAAAATGCACCACTCCGAAGCTACAAGCTTGCTCTTTCAAGGTGGATACAATCGGTTGCACAATGTGGCGGAGTGCAAAGATCTCAAGAGTAACCAAGATGTACGAGCAAAACAGGTTGTGTGCTTGGGCATAGACTTGGGTGCTAATGATGCAGGGACTCTACTAAGGTGGTAGAAGGGGGATGGAACAAAATGCCAGCTGAAAATGCTAACTATTTATAGTGTCAAACAAAAAGCTTACAATGCTTGATGTTACGATGTACCAGGAAGAGAACTTGAGTGCCAGAGGAAAAGTTGAAGAATCCAAAAGATCTTTGAACTTTTTAATGCTACTTGTTGGAAGAAATTCCAACCTTTTTGAATGCTACTTATTGTAAGAAATTCCAATCAGATCTTTGAATGCTACTCGTTGGGATATTTATAGGGCCAAGGGCATGCGAAAGGGGCAGTTCGAATGCCAAGTGCCTTGGGCTCACATTGACTTTCTCATGCTGCACATGCCATGCATGACCATCGAACTTGCATGACTATTGTAATGCAATCCTGCCATGCCGTAACTGTGTGCCTGCTATGCCATAATTGCACCATCAACGTCTGGAGACATGTGCCAACAATCCAATTAGGTGAAGTGCATTGATGTCGCACAACCACTCGCATGCCTTGCTATGCTTTGTAGCGTAGCATGCTTGGCGTAGCGCAGCACTTTGTCGTGTATTCCACTACATGTGTGTTGCATGCTTGTTATGCTATGTAGCATAGCGACTAGCCTTAGTCACGAAAACTTTGCCGATTTGCAAACTTTGCTTCCACAAGACTTGGAAACTTGCTGATTTCACCCTTTGAGCTGCCTTCTGTCTCTTCTGCACGATTGCTATGCCTCGTTACACCATGTAGCTCAGCGTAGTGTAGTAGCAAACATGATCTGCCACTTTCTAATGGAAAGGGACATTGTTGAAGGACTTAAGGTTGAGCGAGGAAACTATTGGTATAGCTGTTGCCATGCTACGCTATGCCTCGTAGCGTAGCATGGAACTTCATTCTGTAGTTGCTTTCTAAAGCTTGCTACGCTATATAGCGGGGCATAGCATAGCATAGCAGACTTTGTAACTTAGAAAACTTGTTGAACTGTTTTATGCATCCTAAGCATTGTTGTCAACTCCGCGTATTATTTCTGAGCAGGTTGTCGGCTCGGCACACTACTTAGGTGAGCAGGAAAGATGATCTGTAGAGCCTATTTTCACCTAAAGTAGAAAATTTGTTGAACTAGCCAGCCTGAACTCAGAACATTCTCCTCCTGAAGAACTACCATGGTGCTGCATGAAATTGCAATGCCTGGTGAAGCAAGAATGACTTTGAAATTTTTGGGGTGTTTCATTGCCCCCTCTTTGTTGATGTCTAGAGGATGGGCTCAATAGACATTGACAAAGAATATGAAACACCACAGCACGAAAAATGCTAAGGTTGTCACTCAATGAGCATCGAGACGTTGCTTGGCCGCACTTAAGAGTGTTGCATTGATTTTTTTGAGGTTAAGGCAGAGAGCAAAGATGATGTTTAGCAGAGTCCCTTGTCGGAATACTTGTGAGGGACTCGTTTGCATTTTTATCTTTGGCTAGTGCTATTCTTCAACCTCTTGTAGGTAGGTGTTTCCTTCACAGGATGAGTTGCGTTACATCCATGAAGGGGCCATACGGTGATTTGTGTTATGTGCATTATGGAAGTTGCACTCTGAAGTAGCTGAGCTAGTCGAGGCACTTGCTTCGCGACGTGGTAGCATTTGCTGCTATAACAAGTCATGCCCTCAGGGGCAAAGGTCTTGCTAGCTGCTGGCATTGTTGAAGCTATTGGACATCGTTGTTGGTGTACGATGTCAAAAGAAGGAAGGCCAGTAGTAGCCTTGACAGCACTAGCGTAGAGGAATTGGCCTCTGAGGCATCAGGAGTTGCTGTGGGTGCAGATGCTCTAGAATTCCTACCAAAGGCATGAATTCTCAGTTCAGCTATGGGATAAGCTACCACATAGCTAAACGTTGTGCGAGCTGAGGCATTAGTAGGGGTCTGGAGAGTAAAAATATTATGGCTGGGCCACAATACTGCTAGAACTCCAATTGTGGGAACTAGCCAAGGAATTACCGTCAGGGCAATGGACCATGGTGACGATAGGTCCAAAGGGCTAGTATCATGTCATATACCATTTTCGAAGGGTCAACGTGATGCCAAGGGTGGAAATGTTGCATGTGTCCTAGACCACATTCTCATTATGTCATGAACTACATTCTGGAGCTACAATGTCCCACCCATACATCAGCATCGTGCATGCTTGTCTAATGCATACTCAGTGTAGATGCATGCTGGGGATGTGACGAGAACCCAGTTTAAGGCCTTGGTAGACCGTGTGTTGGTTTAATGTCCCAGCGGACCATTGTGCTAGTTTAAGGTCCCAGCAGATCGTAAATGCCAGTTTAACATCGTAGCAGATGAGCCGTGCCAGTTTATAGTCATAGTGGACTAGTAGTGCCAGTTTTACGTCATAGTAGATGGTTGTTGCCAGTTTAACGTCATAGCAGACGCTACTTGATGGTGCTATTTTATCGTCATTGCGGATGCTGCTAGGTGCCTCTAGTTTATCATCATTATAGACGCTGCTTAGTGCGATTGCCAGTTTATCATCGTAGTGGATGATGGTTGTTGTTGCCGTTGTGCTTCAAACGTAGTATGGCTTGAGATATGAGTGATTCACTGGGTTGGCGAACTCATTGCCATCCATGTCCACTAGCTTGAAGGCTCCATTCCCAAAGGTTTTAGTGACCACATAAAGACCTTCCCAGTTGGTTGAGAATTTTCTCACGTGCTCACGGACGGCCTTGAGGATGAGGTTTCCCTTCTGCACTGGTCATTGATGTGGGTCTGCACGGTGCCTCTACTGCTATTTGCTCTAGTAGTGCTTGATGCATCTTAGCGTTTATGCCTGATCCTCCTCCACTGAGTCGAGGTCAATGGTTCGCGACTCGTTGTTCTGGACTTTGCTCATGACATCCGTGAGGATCATTCGAAGTGATGGTACTTGCAACTCAAGAGGCAATATAGCTTCATATCTGTAAACAAGACTGTAAGGGGTCTTACTTGTTGCAGTTCTACATGTCGTTCGGTAGGCCCATAGGATGTAGAGGATTTGCTCGTGCCACTACCTCTTGTTGTTATTAAGCATCCGCTTTAGCAAGTTGATGATGGACTTATTTGTAGCCTCTGCCTACCCGTTCTCCGTGGATAATAAGGGGAAGAAAATGATTTTTTCATGCCTAGATTCCTATAGAAGGTTTGGGTTTCTGTACTGCTTAACTGTGGCCCATTGTCTATCACAATAGTCAATGGAAGCCCAAACCTTGTTACAATGTTATCGAGGATGAAATGGCATATTTGCTAAGACATCATTTTCCTCAGGGGAATAGCTTCCACCCACTTGGTAAAATACTTAGTGGCAGTGATAATGAAGCTATGTCCTGTGGAGGACTTAGGTGTGATAGGCCCTATAAGGTCTAATCCCCATCGTTGGAAGAGCCACGTGATATGCGTTGGATGTAGGTCTATAGGCGAGACGTGTATGAGATTTGTGTATCTTTGTCATGTGTCACATGTCTTGAATTTTGATAGGTAGTCATGCTACTTCTGGGGCCAGTATTACCCTAGGTGTCTGATTTTTATAGTCATAGCCCTAGGTGCTATGTGTCCATCGCATAGCCCCTCATGAACTTCATTAACTACCTTCTACGCTTGCTCGCCACCCATGCATGCTAGCAACACCCGATCGTAGGAGCATCGACACAGGACATCATTTCCTATGAGCACAAATTTTTGAGCACACTTACAGATTACATCTCTCTAGGAAGATGTCAATCCACCTAGGGGTTCGCTGTGCTGTAGATAAGTTTTAATGCTAACGTACCATTCCTAGGTATCCGTGGCACTGACAGAGGCCACATGTTCCACCTGAGTGATAGGCTCTACGCATTCTATAATCAAGGTTGGAAGGTTTGCCAAGGAATGTGATGGAATGTTTAATGCAAGGGTAGCTAAGGCATCTGCCATAGTGTTTTCGTTACGTGGCACGTGTTGCACATCTATGGTTGCAAATTGCTTAAGCAAGATCTTTGCTAGCTCACAGTAGGATTGTAGGTGCATAGCTTTGCAAGTGTAGACCTCGGTGATTTGATTCACAACTAGTTGTGAATCTCCCCAGATTTCTAGGTGTTGTATGGACAACGCTCAAGCAGTTACTGGTGAAAGGGAACACAAATCGATAAGCAGATGGATGCATTTCCCCATAGGGGAACATGATTATGGCAACAGTGCTACCTCCTTGCATGGATGAGGCATCATCAAAATGTAATATGATTTCAAAATGTGATGGGATGATGTTGACATTGCTAACGTATTCATCTAGGAATTCGGGGTCTATGGTTGCCTGGTCATCGACTGGCAAGGCCGTGAGTTGGGTCGCTATGGCTTGAGCCTTTGTTGACGATTAACTTACATAGTGTAAATCAAACTCCATGGTCATTGCCTTCCATCGAGCTATCCTTCTAATTTCATATAAGTTGTTAGTGATATATCGGAGTATATTGATTTTGCAAATGATGTTGGTTGTACTACGGAACAAGTAATGCCACCACTTTTTTAGTGCGAACACTAAGGCTAGGAAATTCATCTCCACTTCGTTGTATTTCACCTCATGCGTTATTAGCACATGACTTAGATAATACACTGGTATCTTAGAACCATCGTCTCGCTTCTGACATATCAATGCCACAACCAATGTGTCAGAGGTGGAGAGGTAGACAAAGAAGGATTTATCCCTTTTTGGCGAATGCATAGTCTGGAGGTGTGAGAGTTCCTTCTTCAGGTCGTTGAAGGCTTGTTGACACTGGGTTGTCCATTCGAAGTTAACTCCCTTCTTTAGAAGATGTTGCATGGGGTGTAACTTGTCGGTCAACCTTACTATAAACCTTCAAATGAATTGCACTCTACCTTGCACACCACGTAACTCCTTAAGGTTTATGGGAGGTGTTAGGTTGATGATGGCCTTGAATTTGTCAGGGTCCACCCATATTCTGGCCTCTAATACTACAAACCCTAACATGCATCCATTTTTCACCCTGAAGACACACTTCTTAGGATTGAGACATAAGTCATGCATTTGGCGGCATTTGAGGACTACCCCTAGATCACATGGGTGATCAACTACCTCCTTGGACTTGACTGCTATATCATCCACATAGTCGTTTAATGTTTCTAGGATGTAGTCACTGAAAATGTAAGTCATGGCTCACTGGTAGGTTGCTCCAGCATTCTTGAGCCTGAAGGGCATCATGGTATAGTAGAAGGTTTCCCGTGGGGTCATGAAGGTTGTTGACAGCTAGTGCTCTGGGTTAATGCAGATTTGGTTGTATCCAGAGAAACCATCGATGAAGGATAGTAGAGCATGGCCAGCTGTGGTGTCGATGAGTTGATCAATGCTTGGAAGTGGGAAGTTGTCCTTGATCATTACCTTGTTCAAGTCTTTGAAGTCTATATAGATCCGTATTCCTCCTATTTTCTTTGAAACCACAACGACCTTGGACACCCACTCTAAATAGTCAACCGCACAGATGAAACCTGCTTGGTATAGCTTGGTGATTTCATCCCTCACATCTAGTGCAATTTTCAGCTTAACTTTGTGAGCCTTCTACTTGACTGCCTTCATGTGTGGGTCTAGGAAGATGTTGTGCTAAATCAGCTGCAGATCCAGACCTGGCATGTTGCTGTACGACCATGTGAAGACATTGATGTTGTCTTGCAGAATCTTAGCTAGGCTTTTGTGTGTTTCTGTGTCTAGGAGGGAGCTGAGTCTTAATGTTTTCACCTTCCCCTTTGACGTGGTCACAGGTGTCTCGATGAGAGGGTCCTCAGTTACATCCCTGGCCTCTAAGTCTAGGGCTTGGACGAGATTCTTGGGCCAATCCAAGGATGCTTCTAAGGCTGCAATAGTACTAGTTGTGGTTGACCCCCAGTCGATCATGTTGGGGTTCAACTATCTCGCAAGCTTGCCCTGTGGCCCCGCTAACGTTAAAGACATGGAAAGTTCATGATGGATTCCCATCTCTTGCTCAACCTACCAACATAAAATGAAAGCCTGGTTAAGAGGCATCTATTGGTAGAGATTGTGTGTAATGAAAGTTTGCAAAGTAGCGACAAGATGCAACTTGCGAAGTGTGATGATGTAAAGATCGAAAGTTTGCCAGTTTAAGGTCATGGGGACCGCCAAGGCATAATAGTGTAGAACTACTAAAGGTGTAAAATTGCTGATGTAAAGTGTGAAGTTGTGTGACTATCGATAGGCAAATGCCCAAACTACTAGTTTAATGTCATTTCAAACTGCCAAATTGCAACATGCAAAATAATAGTATGCAAAATGGAAAATTGCGAGTATGAGAAGTGTCAAATCATCAATGCAAAAGTACGAACTACGAACATGAAAATACGAAACTGTTAGAAATTGTGACACTGCCCATGTGGAAGAAGATGCAAAAATCACCGATGTAAGTATGTGGTGTTGTTAGTTTAACGTCATTGTGGACCGCTAGGGGTGCAATTATGCTAGGGTTGCTTAGTTTGAGGTTTTTGTTTTTTGGACCGGTCGTATTGCGATTTCCAAGATTACTAGTTTAAGGTCTCTTCAGACCCTTAATAAAAAAAAATATGTTTTTTTTTGTTTTTGGGAAGGCAAGTAGTTGGCTCGAAGCATGTCAAATCTTTAATGCTAATAGTGCTATGATGTCGTGGCGAGCATGCTACGTTGTACGACGTGCTGCACATTAATCGAAGAGAGAGAGTGGCAAGTTTTCCCATCTTGTTATTACAACCATAAATAGGGGTTAAACCCTGGCAATTTTGCCATTTTCACTGTAAGAGTGTAGAGCCCACATCGGAGCACAAGGCAATTTTGGAGTGCAGAGCAATTGTGTTAATCGACTAGTAAGGCAAGTTTTTACAGCGAAAGGTGTAAATCTGCAAGCAGGACAATGGCTCCTAAGACTCATCTGGCACTTGCAAGGGTTGAGAAGATGAAGAAGACCCTAGGTCATGTGCCACAAGCACATGTTGCGGCATGAAAAAGCACACCATTGACCTAGTAGGTTATTATGTCTCCATTTTTTTGTTTTGCGCTTTCTATTGTTCTCTACTTTTTTTTTGCATCTTATTTATTTTGTGTCCATCCTTGGCTACCTGCATTTTCTGTGGTCACGTCATTTTAGCCTTTACATCACTGCTATCACCATTTTGGTCATGGTAGATGCATAAATGTTACGTCGTGGTTGCATGCAAGGTTGCTGAAACCACCACCGCTGCAGTTGCCATAATTGTGGGGGCTAGGGCAGTTTAAGCTACTTGACCCTTACATGTCATAATGTAAAACCATTAGGAGGTCTAGGCTGTGATGTGGTAGCGTGACACGTGTTTTGTTAGAGCATGTTGTCAGTTGTTTTGTTGCTACGCTAGGCTTTTCGCATGTTCTTGATATGCTTCACTTTCACACTCTTACTATGCTATGTACGGGCAGAGGGTTATGCTAGACATTGCTATGTTGTGTCTATATTGCCTTTATTTATGATGCTAACATTTGCTGATTGTGTTGTGCAGGGTGGGGCTAAGGCCCAGGCTGATCATTTTGGAAATTAGAGGGGTCCTGTGCAATGTGAGCAGACCTATGGACAATGCCCCTCCTCCCCATATACATATGGACGAGTGAGGGGTATGGTTTAGAGAAGGGGCACATAACTTCTTGCAATTCCTTCTCGACCACTTTAGTGTGATCATTTGGTCTTTCCTAGAGGAGGAGGAGGCATCCAGCATAATAGAAGCCATGTTTACTAGGGCAAGTCAGGGCATTCTAAGGTTTTTTACAAATGGGAAAATCATGAGCAGGTAGGGAGAGGGATCCAGCCAATGCTCAGTAGGGTTAAGGCATTTAGCCTAGATTTGGGACATGCCTGAATACAGCTGCTACCACTAGTACAACACATTGTTCCTCACATGTTAGATGGCAAAGTGCTTTTAGAACCTACAGGGGATTGTCTATTGTGCTGGTGGGTGAGTTTTGTAGCGTTGCTCCGCTGTGTTGTGCAATGCTAGCTATATTGGCCGAATGCTAATAGTATGTGTTTTTCACCAGTTTCTTTATCAATGATGATGGGGTTCATGACCGATCGAGTCTACTAGCTACAACATAGCTAGCCCTACAAGAGTTATCTTATGGTAAGAACCTACGGGTAGGTTTGATTGGTCAATGTGGGGGAGAATACCATACCTACCCAAGCACATTTTAGGTTTTCTACAATCAGTGTAAGGAGAAGGGTTGGCTGGATAAGGAGTGGGTAGAACCCTTCAAGCCATTCACAGTTGAGAAAGCTATGGTTGAACTCCTGTTGTTCCTGTTACCATATAGACCTAGTGGGCCAAATAGTAAGTGTCGCATGCTCAAGTTTTTTTGCAATCCTTGTATTTCTTGCATCGTTATGCTAAGCGTGTTTTGTGAAAACTTTTGCAGGGATGAAGAAGCCCTAGGAGGTAATGGTGGTAATCGCTGAGACGTAGGGGGCAAACATATACTTCAAATACAATGAAGTAGAAGCGAGCCAATGCTGGTTAGACCATGGGGCCTCGAACTTCTTGTTCAAGAACATCCAAAAGGTGGGGCTTATGGATCTATTTGTGGCCCCGAATCTAAGTGTTCCTACCGCTGAGATGCTTTCCCTGGACAACTCCTTCTCTAAGAGGGTAGGCTATTTTTGCACGCTCATATGGGGCATGTGGGTAGTCATTAAAATCAATGACTAGCTATTTATAGACCTGTTTGGTATTCCTGCTGATGATGTCCTCATAGGGTCTAAGCGTAAGAAAGAGTTGATCCTTCAGAAGAAGGATATCTAGGAGTGGTTGGGACTCATTAAGGAGCAAAAAGGGCTCCCCATGGATAAGCTTAAGGATGGCCCTACCATGGAGATTTACCTGGTCTTCCGTGCTAGCACATTCCCCCAACTACTTACTGAAGGGAAGGTCTTGGGGCTCGAGTAGGCCTGGATAATGCGGGAGGTTATGGAAGAAGGGGCCTGTTACAACTAGGCTAGCTTCCTATGTAAGGGTTTGTAGGCTGAGATTTTGGGACTTCATCAAAAAATGAAGTCCTGCTTCAACATACACTATGCCTTCTACATAGGCTATTTGAAGTGCTTCACAGAGTTTCTGGTGGTTCAAGAGGATGGAATCTGGTTCATGCAAAATTGCAACCAAATTTTCAAGCCATGGATTCGCAAAATCCTCTAGACCACACGAGCCCAATATCTCCCAAAAATAATCAGGGATTCATTGTCTATAATGACCAAGGATCAGGTGGCTCTCAGTGTTCCTGGGCAGGATAAAATGGGAGAGATCCCCCCTGCTATAGCCAGTAGCATGACGTGGGGGGAGCGTCTCATAGCCAAGATTGTGCCCAAGGAGTTGTGAAGGAAGAGGCCTCCCCTAGCCAGGGAAACCCTTTGTGTGGAGGAAGAGGAGGGAAAAAGACTACGGCTTAAGTTGCAGAGGATGCAACCCCCCATTGGTAAATGCTTTCGTGTAATGCTTACTTTGGTATTGTTTACTACGCTATGCTGCGCTAGGCAATGTAGCGTAGTGTAGCATATGCTTTGAGCTAATTTGTTTTGGATGACGTGAACATGCTTCTTTGCTAGCAAAGGAAGAAGAAGAAGAAGAAGGCGATGAAGAAGTATCAACCCTTAAGATGAGAGTGATGAATGATGATACAGAGGCCCTAGTCTTGGAGGAAAGGGCCCTGGTCAAGAATATGGGAGCTCCTGTCTCTAGGGCAAGGGCTCTTGTCATTAGGGAGCCTCATCCTACCAACAAAGAGGCACCTTCCTTGAATAAAAAAGACATTGCTCTCCTAAAAGAAAAGGTACCAACACATGAGGAAGGGGCTCATATGGACTTGGTAGGGCCCTCCACTAAGGCTACCACCATCATCTTGCATCAGCAACAAGAAAGATCACAACCGGACTCTAGTGAGTTCGGCGATATGTCTGCCTTATTGTAGTTCATTTTGGCCATTGCTGATATGCTTAATCATGTAATAGGTGCTACTAATAATGTCATAGGATCCCCTCTGATTTGTGTGGATTCATGGACCAAGATCCCTAAGAAGTTTGCATTCATGTAGGGACTTGTCGACGACATGATTAAACGCCTTCAGTAGGTGGACCCTAACATGGATAAGTAGTAGTATTAAGTGCTCTTATGTTGTTATGCTAAAAAAAATTGAGTTTCTTGATTTTTCTATGCTAACACAATTGCTATGCTCTCTATGTTGAGGTAGCCTCTCAACTCAAATGGGACCCAGCACGACCTATGAAAGTTGATGTCGTGCCTACACTCTCACCTGATGTGATCGAGGTGCCTCATCGCATGTTCCATGAGGCTTACGAGTGCGTCTTACACTCGGCACACTCTCTATGGGAGTATAAGTGCATCAAAAAGGACCTATGGAAATAGGTCCAAAGGACTAAGCAAAGAGAGGCCGACCTGGTCACTGAGGTGAAGGATCTCAGGTCAAGGAACAAGTTCCTCATAACCTATAACCCTGATACTAAGGATTGGCACAAGGTTGTAGACGACTACGCCAGATTTTGGACTCTTGTTCGTCAAAACATTGTATCCACTTGTGAGATAATCGAACAACAAATGTAGATGGAATTTATAGCCTAGAAGTGTCAATACATGAAAGATATCAGCACCAAGGTTTTTGAATGGGGGAAAACCCAGAGAAGCCACAAACATGTGTACAAGCTCAAGAATGACACCTATCGAAAACTGTACAAAGGTGCTGCTATGGAGGCATTCACGTATGAAGAATTCGTAAATGCCATTGATGCTTCTAAGGCCTACGCTAAGTTCAAAGAGTAGGTAAAGGTTACGAAATCTCTTCACTTAAAAGTGGACCTTCCTATAAGAGAGACCGCAACTGCCTCCCTTTCCCTAGGACCTCTAAGATGGACGACTGTGGAAAGGGAGAGAGTTACTACTATGAATGCTGAACCTAGAAACAAGCGTTGGATGAACATCATGACAAAGGTCTGGCATTGCCTCAGGCTTGGTCTAGACCAGATACCCTTTGAGACCGATGCAGGCCCCTCTCAAGTTAGTCGCTTTACTGTCTAGATGCTCATGCTATGTTATAGTTTGTGTTTGTTGCCCTAACTGACTACTTCATTCCTATGATATAGGCTCCAGATGAGGGTGCAAGGCCCGTAGAGGGAAGGAATGAAGAACTAGTAGAAGGAAATGTAGGGGAGGATGATGCACAAGCAGATGAAGTGGAGGTAAGCAGCAAGGACAATGCAAATAGAGACAACCCATGACAACATGGGATTTTCATTTTGAAATTTTTGAAATTTTAAAATGTTGAAATTTTGTAAAAGTTTCACAAACATTGCCAACAGGTGAAAGGTTTGAATAAAATGAAGGACCTCAGAAAAGAAATCAATTTTGCATTAACTTGTGTATCATGTAAAGTTTTCATGTTTTCATATGCTATTTTTAGACCATTTCAGGCAATTGCTAGTTTCAGGTCGTTTTGGGCCATTGCTAGTTTTAGACCATTTTGGGCCATTGCGTAACATGCTAGAAGGATTATATGTTAACAAAGTTGAAAGAAACAATGCTAGTTTTAGGCCATTTTGACCCATTGCCAAAAGAGATAGTACATTATCAAAGCAAAAAGCGATGATGCTAGTTTTAGGCCTTTTCGGGCCGTAGCGTAGCATGCTAGAATGATGGCATGTTAATAGAGTGAAGAAGTGATGAATGTACAAGGGATGGCAACTGGGCAGGAAGTAGTAGGGTTTCTACACTATGTGTAGTTGCCTCTTGATCCATAGTGGGTTGATTGGAACATGAGGCTAAGATGTTTTGCCAGGGCCCTCGTTCACACCATCGTCCTCCGCTTGGAAGGGCAACTCAACCCATGTGTTTTCGATTTAGAGTTAGCTCGCTAGGCTAATACTTTCATTGGATGGTTAATGCATGCATGAACAGGTGCCTCACTCTTGGTGGTTGTGACCTTTGAGCACTGCTCCATGTCTATGTTACTGATTGCTTGCGTTGCTACTTCGTCACCACGGATCACCACCTCCTTGCCTACATATGGTAAGTGGATTTCTTGGTGTATAGGTGAGGAGATAGCCCTAAGTTGCACTAACCATGATCTTCCCAAGATCAAGTTAAACCCAGGCATTTCCTCGACCACGATGAACATTGCGTCTATGGGGAACTGGTCCCCTGTTATGAAGTCTACGTCAACTATGCCTTTCACCAGGATGCATGTCCCATTGAAGAACCTCAGACATGACATCATTGTGGGTTTGATCTGGTCAACCAATCCAAACTTGTCCACAATAGGGAAGGTAATGACATTTTTGGCAGCCCCATCATCAACGTGTACCCTTTGGATTCGGTATTGGCAAACCTGAATTGTGATGAAGAGAGGCGTCGTAGTCACTTGACCTCCTTCGAGATCTTCCCTAATGGCATCATTACTGAAAGTTAATTGAGGTTTCATGGAATCCATGGGTACAAAGGGAAGCATAATCAAAAGGATCACTTCCTCTTCTGCTGACATGTTCTCGTCAACTGGAACTTCCGTTAACATGTGGATTAGAGCCTCGCAGTGAGGTACAGATGTCATGATTAGGTCGTACAAGCTTAGTGTAGCATTTTTCTGCTTTAGAGCTTTCGTGACCTAAGTGAGGGCATCCAGAAGGTCTTGGTCGCCCCCTTGTTTGACACTTTCCTCCTCTTCAATTTGTCCAAGAAGACGAATCTCCTGAGGAGGGGTGACTTCGGATCTGGGTTCAGATCCTTGTTGGTAGGGTGATGCAGGCTACATATTCATGTCAACCTTCGTCTTTGGGGGAAAAGATGCAGATGCAAGGGGCAAAGACTTAGGCTTGGAGATATCCTTGACGATACTTCCCTTCGATGTCTCACCCACCAAGTGGACTTCTTGCCTTACGAGGCGAGAAGGTTGTTCAGATTTGTTGCACAAGATAGGGATCATTGAAGGTGTTAGCCCCCTGATGATGAATGGAGCTAGAGGTGTTAACTAACAAGACTGCATGGATTCACTAATAGGTGGCACAAAGGTGGATGCCCATGGTGGGACTTTCAGGATGAACAGATGCTACGAGCTTGGACCAACTACTGGTGGTGCTGGTGCACTATGATGAGGCACATGGACCACGAATGGCTACCGGGGTGGCCGAGGATCACTATCAATGCCAATGGCATTAATGACATAATTGGCATTGTTGGAATTAAGGGGATCTATGTAGACATACATAGATTGGTTTTTAGGGCGTACTGGATTTCTTTCATCTAGCACCAGTTTTTCCTGGTCAATTAATCTTTGGATGTCATCCTACAACGCCAAACAGTAATCTGTGTTGTAACCACATTGTTGGTGGTAGTCACAAAACCTGTCCATCCTGGAACCCCTAGGAAGTGGAGGCTTATTGGGTAGGACTAAAGAGGGATTCCTAAGGAGCTCACAGTAGCATTGATGTCTTGCATTTGCTTCTTCCAACATCTATTTATGTTGGATGTATCCCACTGCCAGCAGTTGCTTCAAAAGCTCTGATAGCTTTAGAGGTAGCAGGGTGTACTTTGAGCGGTCTTTGTTCTCAAAGTTGGGTTTGGATTATGCAGATGTATCGAGCGTAGGTGTAGCAGGTTGCAGCATGTGGCCCTGTTTGGGCACAGGATTAGCCACGGGTATGGTCGATTTCTTGTTATTCTTGCTATCGCTAATGCTAGGTTTGGGCTTGGCCTTAGTTGCCATAGCGGCCACTATGGTTGTTGGGGCCTTACCCTTGTCCTTCTTTGCAAAGGTATTTTTGTAAGTGATATAGGTTGGGTCTTTCCTTATCTCAACTACTTCTTGTATGCTCTTAGTTTGAGTGAAATCCTAACTAAGAGAGCAAGGAGCGAGGTAGTACAGTTTAGACTTGATGAAGTCATTCACTACACCCTTAAAGATGGCTAGCAGGTGGGCCTCCGTGATGGGTTCATGGATTTCGTTAAGGGTTGGGCTCCAATGTTGAATGAACTTTTGGACTAGTTCTAGCGGGTCTTGCTTCATGCTCATCAACTGATCCAGCATAGTTTCTGGCTTCAAGTTGTACTTGAAGAGTCTCACGAACTGGGTCAGGAGCTCTTCCAAAGTTAAAATGGATGAGCATGGCAACACGTGGTACCAATCTAGGGCTTTCTCGGCTTGGGACATGGTGAAGACACAAATGATCATGTGCAGCCATTGTTGCAATAGCAAAGATTCAGACCTAAAGGTAATAAGATGTGCGTTGGGATCTCCCTCCCCATTGTACTTCATGAAGTGCAGGAGAGACATCCCTGGGGGTAACGTTAAAGTAGGGATTATAGGGCTGACGGGGTCGTCCTGGTAAAAGTACATAACTTGTACCATGTCAGACCCAATAGCTTTGATGCATTTTATTTCCTCGGTGAGCATTTGGATAAGTTGAAATTCTTGATGTAGACCCTACAACGTTGTGGGAGTTTTGGGAACTGCTGAAGCAGCCCCCACCTGTGGCATGGCGGAGGTAGCAGCTTGACCTATCGATGGTACCATTGGGACCACCCCTGCTAAAGGTGCTACTTGCACTGTCCACCACTTGGTAGGTGGTCTTGTTGGAGTAGCAACTGCAGATTGAGCTACCAGATAGACTGTTTGAGTCACCAGTGGGACAAACCATAGCCTCGCATCAGGATGTATCATTTGCGAGGTTTGGTAGGTCTAAGGGTGAACATAGTGAGACATCTATGACGATTGTAGAATAGGTGAAGAAGCAAACGGGGTCCACCACATGGACGGGCTTGGGCCAACCACAGTGGGTGGAATAAACACGAGTGTAGGAATTGATATGGAAGCTATGTGCGATTGCGAAGCAGGTACAGTGTGAACATGCAGAAGGGTAGCCATGATTATCATGTTATGCACTACAGGAATGTGCTGATGAATAGTTTGTGGAGGCACAGTCACGGCAAATGAAATAGGAGAATAAGGATGATGATATGCTAGGAATGTGACATGGCTACCCATTGCAGTCGTATTTGTAAGCTATAGAAGCATAGGCGTGATGGCAAAGGAAATGGTGACAGATAACGGGTTTGCCCAGAAGGACTAGGTAGGATGGATAGGAATAGATTTGGGTTGACCTTCCTCATTAGATTGGGAATCTAGTTCCTCTTGTCCATCTTAAAAGGCATTGTCCTAGTTGAACATTGTGTCTTGTTGCTTCCTAAGCTGAGCTAGCTAGACTAGCTAGTCTAGCAGCCTTTGGTTTGTCTATGTCAAAGGTATGGAAATGCCGGAAGTGGAAACAAACTCCTTCCTGTCATAGTACGCGAACTCGAAGCTGCATTTTCTTTTGAGCTCATGTACATCCAAAGGTAGGTTTGCCTGAACCTTTGCATAAAGGAAGTTGTAACACTCATGTTGCTAGGCCAAGCCCTCAGGTCCTCAATTTTGGATCTTGAAGGATCGACGTGTTTCCAGCTTGGATTTAGTAGTTGTTCAGCACCAGTGGTGCCTTGAACCACAATGGGAACCTCCATGTTGAAGGTGTTAACAATGGTAGTTGTGGAAGCCATTACCACCAAGCTGGATACTTTTGCAAAAAAAAAAAATCTGGGAAAATTTTGCAATAAAGAAAGCCAAAGAAACTTGAAAGCAAAAAATTTTTGCAAGTGAAAAGAGCAAAGGGGTTGACAAGCGATCCAAAAGGAAAGGCTTTATGTCTTGCTAGGCTCTAGAGGAACCATCAAGGCAACCGATCTATACGACACGATGCGTAAACAACTGCAAAAGGGTGTCATATTTATGCTTGTACACGATAGGATACAAAATGCATGCAAGACTACCATGAAAAAAGGAAGGCAAGTCAACTGGCAGTCAGAGGCTTTATGTCTTGTAGGGTTCCCGAGGAAACGTCGAGGTGACCAGTCTGTACCACACGATACGGGGTACAGAACGCATGCAAGACTACCGTAAGATGAGCAAGCTAACTAGCGATCAGGAAGGCTTTGCATCTCGTAGGCGCCTAGAGGGATCATTGAAGCGACAACTCTGTACCACATGGGATGGTGTACAAACCGCATGCAAGACTACTGTAAAACAAGCTAGTTAGTTGGCATTCGGAGGCCTTGTGTTCTGTAGGGATCCCGAGGAACTATCGAGGTGATCAATCTACACTGCACAAAGCGCAACCAACCCCAAAAGGGTGCCATGTTTACGCTTATGCATATCAGGGTGCAGAAGGCTCATAGAACTACAGTGACAAATGGAAAAGGCACCAAAAGGCCCTCATTCTAGCGCTAGAAAACTATAATGACCAAAAATGTTGGTAGCTGGAAAACACCGAGGGGTCGGCAGATGCGACAATTTCGACTCGGTACCCACGAGAGGGTCGTGCTGGGTGTGTGCAGATATAGGGTGCCCTGAATGGTCTGGTCAATCAGACAGGGACTTAATCAGCATCTATATAGCCTTTTGCAACATGTATTTTTGAAACAGGAATGGAAATGCAAACTAATGCTTGAAAGTAAATAAAGAAGAAAAAAGTGCAAAATGCAACAATAAGCAGGTGACAAAGTAAAATGCAGTTAGAAAAATGCACTCTCCAAAGCTACATGCTTGCTCTATCAAGGTGGATACAATCGGTTGAATAGTGTGGCAAAGTGCAGAGATCCCGAGAGTAACCAGGACATACAAGCAAAACATGTTGTTTTCTTGGGTGTGGACTTGGGTGGTAACGATCCGGGGACTCTACCAAGGTGGTAGAAGGGGGATGGAACAAAATACTAGCTGAAAATGCTAATTGTTTGTAGTGTCAAATAGAAAGCTTACAATGCTTGATGTTACGATGTGTTGGGAAGAGAACTTGAGTGCTAGAGGAAAAGTTGAAGAATCTGAAAGATCTTCAAACTTTATAATGCTACTTGTTGGAAGAAATTCCAACCATTTTGAATGCTTCTTGTTGTAAGAAATTCCAACCAGATCTTTGAATGCTACTCATTAGGGTACTTATAGGGCCAAGGGCATGCGAAAGGGGCGGTTTGAACGCCACGTGCCTTAGGCTCACGTTGACTTGCTCGTGTTGCACGTGCCATGCATGGCCATTGGACTTGCATGACTCTTGTAATGCGAGCTTGCCATGCCATAACTGTGCACCTGCTATGCCATAATTGCACCGTCAGTGTGTAGAGACTTGTGCCAATGGTCCAATTAGGTGAAGTGCATTGATGTCGCACAACCACCCGCATGCCTTGCTGTGCTTTGTAGCATAGCATGCTTGGCATAGTGTAGCACTTTGTTGTGCGTTCTGCTACATGTGTGTTGCATGCTTGTTACACTATGCTATGCTACGTAGTGTAGCGACTAGCCTTAGTCATGAGAACTTTGCTGATTTGGAAACTTTGCTTCTGCGAGACTTGAAAACTTGCTGCTTCTGCCCTTTGAGCTACCTTCTATCTCTTTCATAGGATTGATACACCTCGCTACACCATGTAGCTCAGCGTAGTGTAGCAACAGACATGATCCGCCACTTCTTAATGGAAAGGGACATTGTTGAAGGACTTAAGGTTAAGCAAGGGAACTGGTGATATAGCTATTACCATGCTACGCTACGCCTCGTAGTGTAGTGTGGCACTTCATTCTACAATTTCTTTCTAAAGCTTGCTACGCTACATAGTGGGGTGTAGCATAGTGTAGCAGACTTTGTGACTTAGAAAACTTTTCGAACTATTTCGTGCATCCTGAGCGTTGCTGTCAACTCCACGTATTATTTTTGAGTAGGTTGTCAGCTCAGCACACTACTTAGGTGGGTAGGTGGGATGATCTATAGAGCCTGTTTTCACCTAAAGTAGAAAATTTTCCGAACTGGCTAGCCTGAACTTAGAACGTTCTCCTCCTGAAGAACTACCGTGGTGCTGCACAAATTGCAAGGCCTGACGAAGCAAGAATGACTTCGAAATTTTTGGGGTGTTTCATAATTAACCTCTATAAAAAGCTCTAAGATGTTTATATAAATTAGCTTAAGAAATTCCATAAAAAAGAATTATTGCAACCTTACATAACCTTACGTTATGATTGACTGAAATTTCTTAACAAATTTGGGAAAAAAAAAACATCTTAGTCAAAGGTGAAATTAGCCTCTATAAAACAATCTAAGGTGTTTATCTAAATTGACTTAATAAATTCCACAAATGCATATCTTTTTACTTCATAGCCCAATATATTATAAGCAAAATTTTTTAGCCAAAATTAAGCCTTAGTTTAAACCATGCATAACTTTAGAAAAAGCATTGAAGCTTAGAAAAAGTATATAGACATAGTAAAAATATTTCTAAAAATATTAAAGCCTTTGAATTTCTTAAAAAAACATATTTGAAACATAATTTTTACATGATTTTTACAAGAAAAACTACACATATCAATCACATCCATTGAAAATTTAACCGTGTTCACATAGTTTAGCTAAAAATTTCATTAAAAATTCATATAAGCTTCAATTTCAGTAATTTTTCCATGGAAGGAATAATGAAATCATAAGCTTTGCAACCATGACTATTAGAACTACAGATATATAACCATTTTTACTTGAAAAATAGCCAAATCTAGCAAAAATTGTAGCAATCACCATGAATCCCCTTTCATGCAAGGTTGGTAAAAAATTCACCAAAAATTTGTTTGAGCTCTAAAGGGAGTGATTCCACCACCATTTGAAATATTAAATTGAGCCTACACACCCACACTTAATAAAGTATCAAAAAAGTTTCCTTTTGTGCAAAAAAAATTCACCAACTTGGACAAGAATTTGAAAATAGCACAAACCTCCTTTTGACATCAGCTTAGCAAAACATTCATAAAAAATTTGTTTTAAACCTAATTGGAGTGATTTCACCTCCATTGGAAAGCTGAAGCTAAGAGCTACCCTTTTAAAACTAAAAACTATACAGAAACCCTACCATATGCTTAGAAAAAATTTATGAAGTTACATGAATTTTTAAAAATGACATGAAAAACCCAACTACATGACCTTGGGAAAATAGCCATAACTCCATCATTATTAATCCACATCAAAGAAGAAAAAAACAATTGGAAATATTAAAGATAGGGATACAAGACCATAATATATAATTTTGAAAATATTAGCCATTTTATTAAGAAAAAATGCACCATATTTCTTGTTGTTTCAATGCAGAAAGCTAAAATTCCTAAAACCCAACTTAAAATAGCTTTAAAAACATAGCCAAAATAGTTGAAACAATCAATACCCATTAGATAACACACAAAAATAATGGGGTGGTATTTCATTGAAATTTAATTTTGATGAGCTTTTTGGCCTAGATCTAAGAAAAATTGTCATATCCCAATTTTTTTTTTAAAAAAAAGCATGAAAATAGAAAGCTTGATTTTTAAAATCAAATCTACTAAGGCCAAAACAATGAAAGGACCATAGATCTACATAGTAATAATAAAAACAAGATTTTGACTTCCATTATAATTTTTATTACCCCCTTTGTTAGCATAGATCTGAGAAAAATAGCCACACATGTTGCAAGAAAAACACAATAAAAACAATAAAAATAGCTGAAAAACCAAGCAAAAATAGGTAGAACTACCAACATCAAAGAAATGATAGATGAGGACTAGATGGAGATAGGCCTAGGAAATTCTTGCAAGTCTCTAGCATGCTTGTCTATCCTCTAAATTCTAGGATTCTGGCTCTTCCCTCCACATTATTTCAATGCCATGACAAGCTCAAAGCTAGGAGTGGTTTGAAATTAAGAAAAATAGGAGTTCTACTATATGTGAAGGAAGGAATGAGGCTTCCATGCTAAATATAGTTCCTATTTTCTACAAAAATATTTGCTACAGCTCTTCTCCAATGCGTAGTTTTCAAGGATGTAAATTATGATCAAAAACTTGTGAAATTTGACATTAAAAACTACATTTAAACCTAAACATCCACCTCTAAATCCCAATGGGTTGTTTAGTGCACTATAACTCCAATTACATTGCAGTGCAAAGGGGAAAAATTCCATTCCATGCTAAGATTGGTGAAAAATATATTCACTTTTTAAACTTTTATATTTTTGGATTGTAAGCCCCACCATACACTTTCCCTCTTAGCCAAAAAATTGCATCAACACTGATTTATGACCACTTTTGACACTTAAAATAATGTTTCAACCTTAACTCACATGCATCCATTCTAGGGATGGCATGCCTAGTGTGGATACATGACTTCCATTTTACAAAATCATTAAAATAAAACTATTTCATCATTATTAGTAGCTACAACCTACCTTTTCAAACTTAGGCTTCCAACAGGGGGGTGAACATTGAAAAATCTAGATGATTTGGGTTTCCACATTAAGGAAATAGAACCTAGAATGGAAGAAGGATCATAACGCTCATTCTTACCCTCCAACACTCATCTAGCCTAAGTTTGACCCTCGAAGTGGGCCCACATGACTTAGAACCCCTCCAAGCATCTCGAAGAGCCCTGGAACCTCACCAAACCTAGTCAAAATTGGTCAAAACCTTAGAATTTGGTCCTTTCATGCTACGGAAGGTTTCATACACATTGCGCATATCATCCCTAGCATGGATATATGGGTAAACTCCAAAAATAACCTTAATTGAGTGCCTAGTAACCATTTCTAAACACCTAGTAACACCTAGACCCTATTGGAACCCGCTGGAGCTTCTAAATGTCTAAAAAGTAGTTAAATATAGTAAAAAACTATAATCCCCTTTCATCTACACTAGGACCATCATTCCCAACATAGAAGAAATGGGAAAAACTTCATGAGGCACTTATACGTCCTCAAACTATTAAATCTTGGCACCCAGTATTGACCATCTATACTAGCAACACAAAAGACTAACTTGCATGGTCAATTGAGTGTCAAAATGGCCTAGATCTAACTTTCTTGGTTCTTCCATGCTAAGGGGGATCTCTTCCATGCTACCCAGCATGGAAAACTATGGGGAGTAGCTAGGAAATTCAATGGGGTGCTAGAAATGAGAAAATAACCTCAAATTACCTTGTACCTAACACCAGAACCTTCACAACCCTTCTAGATGTTATTAGACTACAAAAATCAACAAAAATAAACCCCCTAAGGTTCTTCCACACTAGGGAGGATCTCCTTCATGATTATCATTCTAGTATTAGTGTGGATGAAAGGGGAGAAGCCAAAACTATAAAATTTTACATGTAATTTTACTTTCAAAAGCAACCTAACCCTCTGAAAGCCTCCAAATTGCTAGAAGTGATCTAAAATGATAAAACTTGTCTTCTCTTGGTTCTTCATGTTAAGGAGAATCATTTTGACACTAATCATCACACCCTTAGTGTGGATAGAGGGGGGGAAATCCTAAGAACCCACTCACAACATTCAAAATGATTAGATTTCGATCCTAGACATTGATAGTCAACACCAGCAACCCTATGGACATGCATGCATAGACAAAATTATTAAAAATTATGAAAATTAGGGTCTCCTAGTCCCTCCACACTAGGAGCCACCTCTTCCATGCTAACCAATATGGAATAAATGTGGGAACATCAAAGTAACCCTTGGAGACCTTAAACAAATGAAAAAATCCTTGTGTGTTTTCTAGGACCCTATTTACTCATCCTAGAACACTTAGACTCTCCAAAATGGATCATAAAATAGGAAAGAAATCCTTCCCCCTAATCTTCCATGTTTATCATGGAAGCCCTATTATGGAAAAAGGGGGTAAGCTTAAAAACTACCTAATAAAACCCTTTAAATGATCAAAAATTAACATCAGATATCAATAGTTGATACTAGCAAGCTTAGAAGCCCACATGCATAGCCAAAAATGATAGAAAATGGTAAAAATCAATGTTCCTTAGTTCTTCCACATTTAGGACCACCTCTTCCACTTTTTCTAGCATGAAAGAAAGGGGAAAACTTTGTGGAAACTTCAAAATAACCTCTAAACACCTCAAACAAACATCCTATAGCCTTGCATGAACCCTAAGACTAGTTTTACACCTTCCAAAGCCCTAAAATGCTACAAAAGTCATCATTGAAAGCTAAAAAGTTTCTTCCCTAGTCTTCCACACTAAGCATACTTTCCCCAGCATGGAAAAAAATGGAGAAGCTCAAAACCATCAAGAAAGCCTCCAAACTAGTGAAACTTAAACTCAAACACTAGTCCTCAACCCTAGTAACCTTGGAGGTATGCATCCATAATTGATTGAGGCCAAAATTGGTCCAAATTTGGGATTTGTGATTCTTCCATGATGAGGATCCTTCCTTCCATGCTAGAAGGCATGGAAAATGAGGGTAAAACTAATTTGAAGCTCCTCAACACCTTAGAAAAACATCAAATAACCTTGCATGCACTCTAGAACCCTGTCAGTAGCTATTGGAGCCCTCAAGCTTCAAAATATTGATCCAAAATAGTTAAAAAGTGGTTCCTTCTAGTCTTCCATTCTAAGATTCCTAGTCCTAGTAGGGAAAAAATGAGAAAATTTTAAATAAAACACTTAAAAGTACTCAAAATTTCCAAATTTTAACATGAAATACTAGTCCTTGCCCCTGGAAAATTCAAAAAATAACATGCATAATCGATTGCAACTCAAATTAGCCTAGATCTAAAATTCTTGATCCATACATGTTGGACAGAATCCCCTTCACACCAGGTACCATAGAAATAAAGGAAAAAGCTACTTTTCCACTTTTGATGGTAGGATGACACTCTGAAAAGCTAAGGATCTATGGCAGAGAAGCCTAGGATCTCAGAACCTTAAATTTTTGCTTTTTTGACCTTATTTTGATCTCCAAAATCCATTCCCTCAAATCTTCCATGCTAGAGAAACTCCCTTAACATGGAAACAAGGGAGGAAGACTTTAAGTTCCCTTGAATAACCTTAGAACATGTCCAAAATCAACCATAAACTTGTAGAATCATGGCCTACACACTTAGGGGCCTAGAAACCTGGTCAAAGTGCTCTTAAATTACCTTGAAATCACAGAAAATGTTTTCCCCATTATTCCACACTAGGGATACTATGTTAAGCATAAAAGATAGGGGGAAGCCATTTCCACATGATTTGACACCCAAAACTAACTCAAATGACCTCAGAATGAAGCTAGGAAATGAACAGCTCCCAGATGTAGGTTCTAGATCCCTATTTTATCCTATCTTAACTTGAATCTTAGTTCTCCACACTAAACCCCATCTCTTCCACACTAGCTAGCATGAAAACATGGGGGAAATGGCTTCAAAGGTTGCTTTTTGGCCTTTATAGACCCTAAAGTGCCTAATTTTGATAGATCTAGCCTTGCACTACCTTGGGGGCTCCCAAAACCTTAATTTGGACCTTTGGATGCCCCAAAACTTACTTTCTCTAGTTTCCATGCTGAGGGTCCCTTCTTCCACATTGTCCAGCATGGAAATAAGGGGGGCCCAGTGTGAAAGCCTCAAAACTCCTAATTTCTAAGTCCAAACAGCCTTGATCAATGCCCAAACTCACATAATAGCCTTGTAGCCTTAAAACATGACATGGTAAAGCCTAAAAGTAGTAAAAGCTAACCTTGTTTATCTCTATTAGCAAAATTTCACCATATGCAACCTATTTTTCTTGATTTTTTCCTTATTACATAGTGTTTTGGCTTATTTTTGGACTTGTGTTACATTGTTGACCATATTGACCTTCTATGACCTTTATACATCCTTCTATGTTCTTTATTTTCCTTATTATAGCCTTATTTGCCTCTATTTTACCTTTGAATGGTATTAAATAGTGGGCTTTAACCTTTCTTGACCACTATTTGACACCATGCGACCACGATCAACTAAGGCCTTAAACTGGCATCATAGTCCACCAAGACTCTAAAGTAGCATCAAGGCCTACTAAGGCCTAAAACTAGCAAAATTATGATCTTTATTGAGCATTTGTAGCCTTATTTCTTATACTTTCCCTAGCTTCATCTATATTTGACCTTTGTTTGGGCTTTATTATACTTTGTTAAATTGTCCTTGCCTCATTAATGATCTTGGATGATCTTGTTTGCATTAGATTTACATGTATTTGCATAATTTTATATCATATTAGCATTATTTATTCACATTTACCTATGTGCCACTCAATATGCTTTTGGTTGATATGTAGGATCAAAGTATGAGTACTTGGGAGAAAATTAGTTTGCCTTTATATCTACATGGACCTGACAATGATGTTGAATGATGTATAAACCCTAATTGCTTAGATCTTGAGCTTTAGAGTGTTGTAGACCACATAGCCTCAATAGAGAAACCTCTAGAATGGCTTGAAGACCTAGCCAAAACCTTTGACTTAGAGGTGAGAGACATAATCGAACACTCTTTGGTTGAGGTTCCTATTGCAACATATAGTGGTAAGGAGAAAATCCTTAAAGTAAGTTCCTCACTGGAATCTCAATATGCTCAAGACATCACCAAGATCATAAAAATGAACATTAAGGCCTTTTCTTGGTCATATGAAGACATGCCAAGCCTAGACCCATGCTTAGTTCAACATAACATCATCCTAGATCCTAGCAATAGAATAGTTAAGCAAAAAGTGTGCAAAATTATACCTAATTTTTCCTTGGCACTTTGTAAT
The DNA here is from genome assembly GCA_015680685.1 of Gnetum montanum. Taxonomy (NCBI): domain Eukaryota; kingdom Viridiplantae; phylum Streptophyta; class Gnetopsida; order Gnetales; family Gnetaceae; genus Gnetum; species Gnetum montanum. The sequence continues at coordinate 66,617 of MNCI01010591.1, read as the reverse complement.
GAGATCAATAAGTTCTACCAAGCTAGATTCATTAGGGCTATTGACTATGTAGAATGGGTCTCTAACATAGTGGTAGCCCCTATGAAAAATGGGAGTATTTGTATTTGCATTAATTTCCAAGACCTAAATAAAGCAACTATCAAGGATGACTTCCCTCTGACTAGTATTGATCAACTTATCGATACTATGGCTAGACATACCTTGTTGTCATTTATTGATGGATTCTCAGGATGTAACTAGATCAAGATAAACCTAGATCACCAACTTAGTATGATGTTTATGGTCCCATGGAGTACCTTTTACTATACTATGCTGTCATTTGGCCTTAAGAACACTGGAGCGACCTATCAATGAGTCATGACCTATATATTTAGCAATTACATGTTAGGTTTACTTAATAATTACATAGACAATATAGCTGTTAAGTCCAAAGTGGTTATCAATCATGTTAATGACCTAGACCTTGTGCTTAAAAAATTCCTCAAATATGATCTTAGGCTCAATCCCAAGAAATGTGTCTTCAGTGTCAAGATCAATAAGATGCTAGGCTTTTTAGTCTTTGAAGTGGGGATACGTTTTGATCCTAATAAGGTTAAGTCCATATCTAAATTAGAAGTGCCTTTGAACCTTAAGGAGCTTTGAGGATTACAAGGAAAATTATAGTTTATTCATAAGTTTATCACTAGGCTTATGAATAAGTTATAGCCCATGCAACACTTTCTTAAGAAAGGGATTTGAAACACCACCAATTTTGGGGTTTAGCACTTTAACTAAAAATTTATCTAAGTGTCAAAACTTGGAAAATTCTTTTATGTGTTGGTGCTACGCACCCCAACATAGCTAATGTAGCATGCATCAAGGGCCTATTTTGCAAGTGTAGCACATATTTTAGTGACTAGTTTGCTCAAGTGTCAAGCTAGAAATTGTTAGGATGGCTTGGAATGGAAAAAATAGTTTGGCAAATTTTCTAATTCCTGGGTTGCTACACTATAGAGTGTAGCCAACATAGCACACATTTTAGTTGCTATTTTTTCCTAAGTGTTAAGCAAGAAGTTATCAAGCTAGCTCAACATGGAAGAGGCATTTGACAATATTTTCTAACTCCTAAGGCTACCCCTCCTGCTACGTCCCAGAGCATAGCTAGCATAGCATGAAGAAAAACTACAAATTCTATCAAATTTTTTTAAGTATCTATGTTACAATCTAGAGCATAGCTAGCATAGCCAATGCTGGACATTCAATTTTTCAAAATTTAACTAATTTTTATGCTACACTCCTAAGCGTAGCTAATGTAGCACTACAAAGAAGCCTCTGACAACCTCCAAAAGCCTCCAGAGCTTAGCATCAGCCTTTTTCTTAGCTTTGACATTCCTCCAACAAGCAAGATCAATAATTTTTATCTCTTTTTCACCCCCTATTAATCCCCCTAAATTATACCTATGCTTGACCCTACTCAAAAAAGGGGAAGACATAGTCCTAGAGCATAGCCTCCAAGTTGCACTATTTTTGCACTATTTGTAGGTACATTATGCTCATTCAAACTCTAGCACATGCAATCTTGGTAGCATAGTCATATCCCAAAAATATTTAGGAATCAATTGTAGTACACTAGAGTGTAGCACTTTCTACTCTTGTGGGAGTGTAGCTGGGTCTAGCATAGCCCCACCTACCCTAATGCTACATGGTACCCAATCTGCATTTCATGCTAACCCTAACCTTATAAATACCCCTATGCTCAACATTGTAGGGGTTGGCAAATCAAAAGGGAGTGGGCCATTTTGGCATTCTCAACATGCTTTAGCACTCTTGCACCTAGGCACACTTAACACTTTGGCCATACTTTAGAACCTTATTGGATAACTAGTGTACACCATCTAGCATCTAGTTCACCACTTTGCTCATGGAACACTGCAATAGCCAACCTGGTAGGTTTAGTCCCCACAACAGCCATCAGTTCCACAACCTAGACACCCTAGAGAATTTAACTAGACTACTGCTCTACCATTGTGCCTACCTATACACTGCATACCACTCTCACCTCTTTTCCTGCAATTGCTACTCTCCCCCACTTTAGGGTGGTGCATTTTCATTCTCAAGTTCCATTGCATTTTCAAGAATTTTCTTCTTTGGCATTTAGCATAGCACTTGGATTTTCTTACTATTTTAAATGATTTTCCATGTTTATGCTACCATTTTTAGGCTAGGACATCCCACTAAACTCTAGCTTGGCTGGCCCCGATGCCCATCGGTAACACTATATAAATCCCTTTTGCACATGTTCATCATAACACCTTGTAAGTCCTAATTTGATCAACAAGATCATTTAGGGCATCCCATCTCCATTCCTAGCATGGCCCTTGCATGAACTTAGGGTTAGGATATGCATCTACTAACCTCTTGGTGTTCCAGATACTAACATTTTTGGTCCTCATAGTTTTTGATGCTACAAGGAGGGCCTCCCATTTTTGGTGTTCAATGTAGTCTCATATGCTTTTTGCAGATCTGTTACTAGCTTTGAGCTAGCATAGATGTAACACCCTTGTGGACCTACCACAATAGTAGCTAGATCCTAGGCCAACATAGGAGTTTTCTATGATTTGGTTAGTGTAGATTGGTCCTAGTTGTTGAATCCCCTAGAACCCTATAGGACAAAAGCCCAAGCGTATCTATTGCATTCAAAACTCTAGATTCTCTAGAGAGTGTAACAAGTTCTCAAAGCGTAGTAGCCTCCAGCATAGCAAGTGTAACACTAGAGTTGCACATTTTTTAGCAGTGTTTCCAGAGTTAACCATTTTTGGCCTATTTTCATTGTTTTCCAACACTTGTTTACTTAGCCATTTTTCCAACATTCTCTACACTTGGTCATTTTTCATTTAGCACTATCATTTCTTACATTTTTACATAGCATAGTAGCATGAATCCTATACAACCTTCAACCTCTTCTCTAAACACAAAGGATACCCATCCCATCCAGCAAGTAGTAGAGATTGATCCCCCACTCAGTCTCGTATTCCCACAATGGTAATCACTTAGACTATGTAATCAATGGGCTAAGCACATGGTGCTCAATGATGAAAAATACAAATTTCTCTGTGCAAAACTTCAACAAGTCTATCCCTAGACCACCAAGAACTAGATGCTAAGTGGATATTTGAGATTATATAATAAAATGAGCAGGAATTCCTCCCTATACTTGACATTTTCATTCCACTTACTAACAAATTTTGGTGGTTACTGGACTAGCTCATTAGAATGAGTGGGCCTACTGAGCATGATGCAACAATAAGCTACAATGAGCCCTTACAAGAGGGGCAAGACAAATTTGAGGCTTTTTCAAAGAGTAGCCTATTTCTAGTTTAGTCCCACACCAGTCCTAGTCATTTTCCTTCTTTGAGGTAGCGATGTCACTCTTGCCTCCTACGTCACTCTTGCCTCCTAGGTACATACCTATGGTAGAAAGCCACCAAGTATTGCAAATACACCAATGTGCAAGACCATTTTCCACCCTTCCCTTCATCATCTTGACCTAGTTTGCATAGTCTTCCATGCTAACATCTATGATGCCAGCATAGCCATACATGCACATGGTTCCCTTCTCTCAACCACACACAAGCTAGGTGTCCTTTGGCCAACCCATCTCATTGGCACCTTCCATAATAGCCCAAGCCACAACCACGTGGTGGGTCCTAGCCTCTATGCCTATGGAACAGTGGTTGCACATGCAATAATACATGCAACAAGCATCCCATTTGGTTGCACAACCCACAACAAGGCTGTGGGCTGCACAAATGGCACAACAGGTAGTGCAACTAGTGCAACCCATTGCATCTACCTCATGTTTGGACTAGGCATTCTAGCTCATCCAAACATTAACAGAATACGTTAGGTGGATTAAAGCTACTAACTCCAGAATGGTCCATGTGATGGACTTCTACTAGGATGATCCTATCAGTCCTATAGTTCCATCACTAACCCTACATCCTAGGGTCTAGCTTCACAAGTTCACCAAATATAATGGTGAGGAGGGACCCCCAATGCCCACCTCATGACTTTCCATTCTAAATGCCTACTCCTACAAGCATGGCCACATGTGATTATCCATATCATTGCCTTGTCCTTAACTAGCAAGGTGCTTGACTAGTACCATGCACTTCCCAAGGGTTCTATATCTACCTTGGAAGAATTACTTAACTAATTTTTGACTCACTTCAAGTACAACTTGAAGCCTGAAGCCATCCTGGATCAACTAATGGACATCAAGCAAGGTCCCCTAGAGCCCATGCAAAAGTTCATTCAATGGTGAAGCACTACACTTAATGAAATCTATGAGCCAATAGCAAAGATCCACCTTCTAGCATTATTTAAGGGTGTAGTAAATAACTTCATTAAGTCAAAGTTGTACTATCTAGCCCCACACTCCCTAAGCCAAGCCTTTGCTCAAACAAAAAGCATCCGAGACATGGGAAAGGCTAGTAAGGACTTGGCCTATGTGGCCTACAAGAATGCACAAGAGTAAGGTAATAACAACCATCACAATGGTGGCCGATGAGGTTAAACCAAATAATACTAAAATAATGGCCAAGGTTCCTAAATCCCTAGCCAACAACAACAAAGCATCTACTTTGGCACTATAGAAACCAACCAGTTAGCATGATTGATGGCCATGAGGTAGATTTCCCCAAGGCCAAAATTCAAGCGCAAGGATCACACAAACTATACCGTGCTACCCATTAGGCTATTTGAGCTTTTAAACTAGCTACTTTGTGCTGGGTGTATCCAACACAAGAAAATGTCTAAGGATGCTTGCAAGCACCATGAGTAATACTGCGAGATCCTTGGAGACCCCTTAGTAGCTATGCCAAACAAGCTCTCGATCCCTAAAAACATTAGGTTGAACCAATTTTGCAACTATCAACAACTGCATAGCCATGATATGGATTACTACATGGCCTTAAAGGATGACATTTAACATATGATTGATTAGTGAAAATTGGTCCTTGATGATAGCAATTCCATGCACCCAGAAAATTAGCCAATGAAGGTCTACAAAGATCCTCCTTAACACTAGCAGTACAGGCTATGTTATTAATGCCATTAGCATTGATGGTGATGTAGAACTAGCACATGAATCATTTGCGGTTTTTTTGCCCTTTGGTAACATTGGGTCCTCAATGTCAACTAGTCCATGATCCCATTTTTTCATCAGGGCACCACCTCAAGTACCCACAAAACCCTTTTTGGTTAGGGCCCTATAGCACATCACAACGACAACAACCTAAACACTCTTTATCATCAAGATGCCATGACATACAAACCCCCTAATTGCTTAGGACCTACTGGGGGGAATTACATCACACCGTACCTACCCAAAGCTACATCCCACATGTAATAATAAACAACCTAAGCTGCAACATAGGAGGCCCAAAAAGCACCTTGCAGACAAGATGATTAGGGAATGTATGGAGTTAGGTCGTCCTAAGACTATCCACTTGTCCACATCCCCATGGCCTCATCATCTTAGGGTGCTAATGCAGATGCAAGCAAGAAACAACTAAGTACTAAGGCTCAAAAGCTAGCCACATAAGAAAAGTCTAAATCTCCTTCCCAAAAGATTCATCTCTTGGGCCACATGAAGGAAGGAAGGGCTAGCAAAGTAGTATATAGTGGAAAAGACTTCCTAGGTGCACTAGCATAGGTTAAGTAGGCTCTAAAACAAAAGAACGTAACTCTAAGCTTGTATGACCTGGTGATGACCTCCTTTACTCACCATGAAGCATTAGTCTACATGTTGACCTCTATTTCTGTCAAGGAAGACATTCTAGTAGATGAAGAAGCCATTCATGGTATGATGCTTTCCTCTACAACTCAGGAATTAAGTTCAATGCCTCTAATGTTTTTCAATGAGGTGGTTAAGGTTGACCCTAAAACATATTAGGTTACTAGTGCACTAATGTTCATAACCATTTGCGTAGGATAGTATAGAATCTGTAGGATGCACGTCGATGACAAGGTGGCAACCAACATCATCCCATTCCCGATCATTGACAAACTTGGTCTCATTAACCAGATCAAGCCAACCAAGATGATGTGCCTAAAATCCTTCAATGGATCATGCATTGTCATAAAGGGAATGGTAATGATAGCTTTTGTGATAGGGAAGAAATTTCCCACTACTACCAAGTTCACTATTATTGAAGAGATGCCCAAGTCCAACTTGATCTTGGGGAGGTCATAGCTATATCTTTGCCCATCCATCAAGGAATCCACCTTCCCAATGAAGGCAGAGAAGTGGTTGTATATGGAAGCAACATATCTCCCTCAACCATCAACAATGTTAATATAGAGTAAGGGTCAAAAGTAGAGTTCTCTAATGACATGCGACCCATTCAAGATGAAAGCCAACTTTGTTAAGCTGACCCATCTAGGAAACCAAACAAAGTGAGCAACCTTCTTGAGGAAGCTCTTTTGGAAAAATTACCCTTTACCACCACTAATGAAGGTCTAGGTGAGTATTTCCTTGTGCCTCCTAGGGCCTATGCACCTCTTAATCCACATTGAGTTAGGAAAAAATTACATGACTAAGGTATATCCTTAGTTCATGTGCATTCTCATCTGCCTCTTACTTCTACTTATACATTATGTTTGAATAATTGCTTGAATCTTGCATTATCTATTTCATTTCTTTAGTTTATGTAGTCCCATTTAGCCCTTCATGCATTAGAAAACACTAAGATACAAAAAAATGTACTTACATGGCATGAACGATGTGCAAGATGGTGGTGGTGGGGTTAAGAACTCCTCTACGCTGGGTACACTAGTCACCCATTTAGCATCTAACCAAACATAGGTCTAACATTTCTTATAGGCCTTAGGATAGCAATGAGGATATTCTGCTAGGTTAGATCCAATCTATCCAATCACTACTACATGAATATTCTTAAAGGATGAGAATTCCTGCAGAGTAGTGTGGGTTAAGTTTAAGGCTCCCTCCTTATCGTGAAGGAAAAGTGCATCAATAGTAAATCTAGCAACATGTGTAAGTAGTTAGCATCCTCATATGAGTTATAACCAAATGAATATTGCTAAAATCATAAAAGGACTCACCTTCTAGCATAATACACTATCCCAAGTAGGTTTTGAAATAGAGTGTGCACTTGTCAAGTAACAAATAAGGTGTTGCTATTGTTATAGCACTAGAGCTCTAGCATTTTCTAGATCCTAGATAAAGGCCTAATGTTCCTAAGACCCCAACCTAAACTCCCTACTCCATCACTCATAGTAGGCTCATTAGATATGAATCTTAGGATGCCTCAATTTTCCTAGGCAACAATGTCTCTATGATAACATTGGCTACTTTTGTTGCAAAGTGTGACCACATCATCACACTGAAGTATCAAAACAAGAATTCTAGAAACTCACATGCTCTTGATCTGAACCCACTACTTGGTGATCCACATGCATGTCAGGTGTAGGTACATTATGTATAGGTTTGGACATATAACAAAGGATATCCACCAGCTCCACCACAATAAGGATGGACTTCAACAATACCCTGTAATCACAATAACAACAAAAGAGAACTGTTAGCACATTATCAAAAGTAAATAGCATGACTAGGTGGCCCTTAGCCTCCCCCATCAATCTCGAGAGAAAGGTGAAACACCACAAAATTTTGAGCTTAGTACTTCTCCAACAAGAATTGGGCTAAGTCATGATGTCCCTCAACATGACTAAAAGCTCGAGGGCCCCACAAACAGCTTTAAGTAGCATCGAACTCAACAAGAAGCAGGTCCCTGGGACCCATAGACGACCATGGTAGCATCTGGTATTAAACATGGAAACTTCAAAGATCAAGATACTTAGTTTTTTCTAAGTATACAATCTCAGTGTATACGCCCAGCGTATATGCCCAAGTTTGCATCTACAGCGTATATGCCCAGCAGATACAGCGTATACGTCCAGCATGTACAGTGTATACGCCCAGCAGGCATCCACAGCATATATGCCCAGTAGACATAGCGTATACCCCCAGCGTATATGCCCAGCAGGCATCCACAGTGTATACACCTAGTGTATACGCCCAGTAGACACAACATATACCCCCAGCATATACGCCCAGCAGACATCCATAGCATATATGTCTAGCATATACACTGAGCAGTTACAGCATATACGCCCAGCATGTACAAAGTCTGCAACCAGTGTTAACCGAGCTAAAGATCTACAGGCAGCTGAATTCAAGGCAGCTGAATTCAAATCTGGAGAACGAGCAACTTCTTCTGTTTTGATCAAGTCTGTACGCCGAGGTCACATGTCTAGCATGTATACGTTGGCGTACAGCCGTATACGTTGGTGTACAGTAATTTACACTGGCATATAGCGGTATACGCTGGCTTACAGCACACTGTATACTTGTAAATTTTATTTTTTCGCACCTGGTCAACGCACCATGTGTCACCCAACCCGAGTCTAACGTATAAACCAATATAAAAACCCCAGTTTTTCATTAGATCGATGTTGGAAATTTTGAGCAAACCAGAGAAAAAAAGATAGAGACGCTAAGAACCAGCGCAAAGAACCTTGTACGCTGGACCTCAACCCTGTACGTTGAGCATATAGCCTCTACGATGTGCCTACAGTTTGAACCAGCACACAGTCATCCCTGCATCCACCGGGGCTATTCGTCCGCCTTGTGTGAAAGCCACAACTACGTTAGACCGATGCATTGTAACTCTCACTTTGCAATAATATTGCTGCATTTTCTTCCTAGAATCTGTTAGAGTTTTTCATTAATTGTTGCATGTTTATTGTTTATGCCCTCGTACGTTTACGCTCTGTTTACACTAGTTACATTGTTTACGCTTCATTTTACATCTGTTACGCCATTCACATATAACCCAGCATATAACACCTTGGTGTACATTTGGGGAAATCCTTGCCTGATCCGCATGCGAACCACTCAAGGTACTCTGCCTTCGTTAATTCTAGCTTACCCTCAAGTGAAGGTAGGGTCTTCTGTGTGTCTCTGGAGATCTCCCGGTTTCTGTTTCCTTCTAGCTGGAGACCAACGATTTTGGATGATACAGAAATTGGTGCTAGAAGGAGGGCCTAAAACTACTTAAAACTTACTGTGCTTCAGAACTCCCAGTGTCTACGCTGTCGAGTATACGCTAACCCTGTTTGCAAACCTCCTAGCGTCTACGCTGTTGAGCTTAAAACTTACTATCTACAAACCTCCCAACGTCTATGCTGTTGAGCGTCTACACTACTGAGCTTATGCCAACTCTGTCTACAACATTCCCAACATCTACACTATTCAGTTTATGCTACCCGCTCTATGCCATAGACTCATCTATGCCGTTGTTCACTTTACGCTACCTGCTCTATGCCGTAGACTCATCTATGTTGTTGTTCAGTTTACGCTGCACACTCGACGCCGTAGACTCGTCTACGCTATTGTTCAGTTTATGCTACATGCTTGATGCTGTAGACTCATCTACGCTGCTTTTCAGTTTACGCTGCATGCTCTACGCTGTAGACTCCATCTACACTACTGTTCAATTTACGCTGCACACTCTACGTTGTAGACTCCGTCTACGTTGCTTAGCATATACGTTACCACTATACGTTGTATACCTATATCCTGTCTATGCTGTCATTATACGCTGGTCATTGAAGCCTATACACCGAGATCCAGTCTATACATTGTACGCCACGAACATAGGTTTATGACGTACTAGGTATACCAGTTGCATATCCCTTCATTGTGTCGTATTCTCAACCGTTCATCATGAACACCGCAAACTCCACCGCTACAACCACCCAGGTCACAGACCTTGTAGGCACCATGGCCATTCAACAGCTTGTGGTACAACCCACAGTAGGGCCTCGTCGGTCTCTTAGATTGCAAGGGAGAAACCCATCATCTAACATTATAACTCAAGACTAGTACATTTTCATATGCGTGAAAATACAAGCTGGCCTAGCCGTGGACCGAGCCGAAATGGAAGTTAAGAGGAAATACTAAATTTTCTATAAGGGAGGACAAGAGTTCATTCCTTCCCCATACGATATCATCCCCCTTCCAGAGCCTTACTCTGAGCTAATCATACAAATCCTCGTGCAAAAGAGCTAGTCTCTAGATCAGCCTGTAGTAAATCCTAACCGGAAGAGGAGGATGAGTTCGTAGCTCAATCTGAGCATGAAGACTCATGCCACACCCTCAGCCCACAAACTTATACAAACCCATCATTTCATCCATTCACGGGTGAAACTACATCCCTCCAGCCGTTCAAAATCATGCAAGCCCATGTGCCTCAACAAGAGGCACCCACTCCCATCCCCATTCCTCCAGCAACCAATTTTCAAGGTAACATGTTTTCCCTTGTAATTCCCCCTGTGGCCATGGTACCCCCACTCTTACAAATGCAACCTCCTAAAAATAACATAGGAGCAACCCTTCGACCCCGAGTGATCGGAATGCCGCACGTAATACCAGCTTCTACATCTTCTCATTACATACCATGCATCCCAACCCAAGGAACATCCTTCACAGCGGTAACCCAACAAGTTCAGGGGATTCCAACACAAAACATGATCGGACAATGGACAGCGATTGGTGCCCAATCGCATAAACCTCCTTATTATAACATACCACCTCACACAATCTTACAAGCTAATATTCCTCAAGGACAACGACAACAACAACAACCCCTTGCCTACAACGTGCCGCCCTTCGCACCACCCACTATGAATATCCCACAAGTATAACCTCCAACTACACAACTTTCTACCTTCCAACCCACTGTCCAACAATCTAATCTATATACGGTACCACATCCCCAAGCTGCCATCTCACCTAGTGCTCAAGACCAGGCTGATGCTAAAAAACTAATTCAGGAACTAATAGATGAGGTTAAACGCCTCAAGACAACCGCTGATGGAGAGCTGAAGGTAGTAGATTTTTATCATGATGACCCAATCAGCACTTCGGTTCCGCCCCTAACATTACCCAAGGATGTATCATTGCCTACACTAACTAAATACAATGGGGAGACAGACCCCAATGCTCACCTTATAACATTTAGACTAGAATGCGTATTACTTCAGGCATGGCCACATACCATTTTACGAGTGTTCCCTATGTCCCTCGTAGGGAGAGCACTTGATTGGTATCGGGCCTTGCCAAGAAACTCGATATTTTCTCTAGAGGAGTTGTTACATCAATTCGTTACTAGGTTCAAGTATAACTTGAAACCTGAAGTAACACTTGACAGCCTTATATAGGTCAAACAAGCACCTCTATACAAAAATTCATCCAAAGGTGGAGTGCTGCTCTCAATGAGCTCCATGAGCCGATCCTAGAGACATATCTCCTCACCATTCTAAAGGGGGCTGTTAACAACTTTTTCAAATCCAAGTTATATTATCTCAATGTGCATAACCTCAATCAAGCCTTTGTACAGATTTAAAACATAGAGGAGGCAGCCCAAAATAGCCATGATCCTACGTATTTAGCCTTTAAGAATCAACACATTAAGAAAGATAAAGAAAAAGCTAAAACAACTATAGCGGTAGTAGTGGAAATGCAACAAGAAAATGTGGGACAACAAAGAAAACCGCCTGTTGCCCCTACTAATTACGCTAAACCCACTCCCGCGATCACACCAGAGTCATCCTCATCATAGAATCCAACACCAAACTGTATGAGAAACTTTGAGACGTAGGATCGCTCTCAATACACGCCACTGCCTATGAAGCCATCGCAACTATTCAACCAACTCCTGAAGGCTGGATTAATGAAACATAAATAGTTATCCCCTTCTACTATCTAGAGACATTATTGGTTCTGTCAACTGGTTCAGAACCCAAGCCTAGCAATGCTAGATGAGCCTCCAGTACCAAAAGGCTTTAGAATGGACCACCTCTACGACTATCACCAATGTAATGGGCATGGCACAGATTATTGTTTCACCCTAAAACAAGACATCCAACGAATGATCGATAGGGGTCAAATCACTTTTGATGAGGCCAACCTGGTCCAACCACAAAACGAGGCCATGGGTGTGTATAAAAACCGTCTAAATACCAAAGAGGCACCATATGTCATTAACACGATCTACCTTGATAATGAAGTTGAAACACCTAGCATTAACATCGTCTACTCTTACCATGATCAGCAAATGCCTAATAAACCATTTGTAGTGTGTATTCCTCCCATTGTACAAACATTGGCACCTCAGTCATCATATTCACTGTAGAAGCCTTATGTCGTCAGAGTACCCCTTGCCGTAGCAGCTTCTAACACCTCGACACATGAAAAACCATACGTGATGCACGTACCTCTCGTCGTCACTACCACAAACTCACCAACACCTCCTATTCGGCCCACTCCCTACGTAGTCCAAGTACCACCTGCTGTCGCAATAGCGTAGGTACAACCTCCAGCTAGACCAGCCCCATATGTTGTTAGGACACCCAAACATCCTAGTGATCACCAATCCTCCATTTCGCAAACACACAATAAACCCAACCCTTATGTCATTAAGGTGCCCAGCGAGCCTGGCACTCAACAGCATACAGCTGTCCAACCGCAACCCCGCCTGATTTCATACGTAGTACGAATCCCAAAACAACCTGAGGCTCTGAAACCAACTGCACCCCCACGCCACACACGAGAACACTTAGTGGACAGGCTTACACATGAATGTTTGGAGAAGGAGTGTCAATGGCTAGCCTTAGGACCTCCTAAACCTACACCGTTAAACGCAGTACCCATGACACCACATAACGATATGCCAAACATAGGCCATGAGGGTGAACCATCCAAAAGACATAGCGCGCCCAAATCAATGATTCTGGGAAAAAACGACAAACCAACGATGCACGAAATAAAACTGTTGGGCCCTATGGACTAAGTCACCGTCGATAAACATGTNACCTAGTTTTAACATCTCAAACACATCATGAAGCTTTGGTGCGCATGTTAACATCTATCCCAGTAAGCGAGGACTTGCCTCCAAATGAACCTTCAATTCATGCGGTAATGTACTCACCTCAAGGGCCAACTTCCAAGCCATTAAGTTTCCACAATGATAACATCAAGGTGGATAAGAAAACAGGAGAGGTAACAACAGCCCCTATGTTCATAACAATATTAGTAAACCAATTCAAGATACATAGGGTCCATGTAGATGATGGAGCTATCATAAATGTAGTGCCATATCCCATCCTCGAACAACTCGGGCTTACAGAGCTAATCAGACCAACTGCCATCGCATGCTTAAAATCATTTAGCGGGTCACACGTGATAGTCAAAGGCACCATGACTTTAGACTTCATAGCAGGGGATCAATTCCCCACATCCACCAACTTTGTGGTAATTGATGAAATGCCAGGGTTTAAACTAATCTTGGGAAGGCCTTGGTTAGCCCAACTAAAAGCAGTCTCTTCCCCTATACAGCAAGAAATTCACCTACCTTATGAAGGTGGAGAAATTGCTATACACAGGGAGGCTACTACACCCATCATCTCATCGTACATAGACACAGACCAAGGCTCAGAGGTTAAGCTCAAAGAGCCTAGACAACATGACATAAATGAACAATAGCCAGTAGGTGATAACCTTTTAGATACAAAGGAAAATCTACCCAAAATAGAAATACCCAGGCCTGACATTGTACATACACAACCTCACTTAGAAACCACAACTGACATAGAAATCATAATACATGCAGAAGCGCAAGAAAACACTAACATGGAAACAATTCCATCAGATGTCCCTTGGGCTGAATTACCATTCAACGTGGTCGGCGAAGGGGACGCCAAATATAGAATCATACCCGCTAATGCATCGCCTAACGTTAAAATGAGAAAAATCAAAAAATTACTAAACCAATAAACAATGAACTGTCTGAAATGACGTTAAACTACAACAAGTCCGAAAAGACATTAAACTACATTCCAAGTCCAAAATGACATTAAACTACAAATCATCCAAAACAACATTAAACTACATCCTGAGTCTGGAATAATGTTAAACTATCATGTCCGCAACGACATAAAACTAGCCACGATCAGCAATGGTCGGTCACCTAAGAAATCAACCCAAGTTACTTGAAACTTCTCCTGTTTATGCATGGCTCAAAATGGCCTTAAACTAGTGCGTATGGCCCAAAATGGCCTTAAACTAGATCAGCCACTTCTACTTCATTTTTTTTGTTTTTTTTTCGCAATTATCTTTCGCTCGTGATTACAGTCCTACTTATAATTACATCCATGCATTACACTTAAACCACAAAAAACAAACTAAAACATTTTATATTCCCCTGTCATGTTTACATTTAAATCCAAAATTCACAACAAAAAACTATAAGTGAAAAAAATTATGTATATATACATGTAATGATGTACAATTACAAGAGTCAACTGATTTTATTCATCCATTCAATACAACTCAAATTACTCAATTTACAATTCATGTATAAATCTGAGTTAGAAAAATTTCAAAGCAAAGATCAAACATCAAGGGCAGGAGGATCATCCCCTTTAGACCCGTTGGCATCATGGGCCCCTACTCCACTGAGGCCAGCTTCTTGGACATCATCATCGCCTTGATCCTGAAAATGCAAAAGAAACAATCAACATAAAGACAAAAGAAAAAACCTTCAAACATCATTCAGTGAACCAATTTCATGATAACAAAATGCTTACCGTAGGGGATCCCCCTAAATCGAATTCTAGCTGACGAAGGATTTCCTCCTCTAAGACCCTCGCCCAATCAGTCCCATCAAGACCTAGGTCGACATCTGCCAAGGCCTTCCCCTTGTCAACAGCTAACTAGGTAGGATGCTTTAAAGGGAATTCACCCACAAACACCTCCCTAGAAGTCTTCATGATTACCCTAGTAGGTGATTCCATCTAAATAGTTATATTTTGAGCAAAGGTATCAAATGCAGAGCATAGACCCAGAACCTCCACAAACATTTTGAGTTGACGCTTTTCAATGGATACTTCCTTCAACGATTTCCTATAATGATGCTTGTGGTTCTTTTCATCCTGACCCCATTTGCGTACCTTGGAAGTGAAAGCCTTCCAATCTTGATACTTGAGGTTCAATAGATCCACCTGGGCCTTATGCTCTACTAGTTTTCGGGTCAGTGATGTGTGGCGATTGAGTAGGTTCCAGTATCTAGTATACGTGACCTTGGAAGTCCGCCAAGAGTGATCACCATTTAGTTTAGTAGAGGTGAACTCATACCAAGCTTTGAGATTGTCATGCTCAACTGACAAGTCAGAAACTTCCTTCTCCTTTGCTTGGACTTACAACCACAACTATTCGATGGAATGCCTACAAGTCCAAAGAGATTTGGCGTTGTGTACAAGACCTTCCGCCACTTCATCATAAACTAGCCTTGGTACTTGCTCAACTTCTGGGGATAGTGTGGGAAAACTCTCTATGCTAACTGTCTTAGATGGATCCCACCTCAATTTAGCACCTATGTGCATGAAAAGAACAAACACTAAAACGATAAAAACGAGGTGTGAAACTCTAAAGCTGTAAAAAAAACTCGAAACATTTATACCTATCTCAGGGTGGGCTTCCTAAATGTGTTCAACAAGCTCCTCAACGATACCTACCACAAAATCCATTTTACTTGGCATCTCACCTCTACGGTCCACGAGTACGAGACAGACTAACCTCTACGGTCCTTTCAGGGGGAACCGTTTTCATAGGCACATCCAGCCTCATTGTCCTAGTTTCACTACCTTCATCTGGAAGAGATGAAAACACAAAAGTAAAACACCATGAAAATAATGACTCACAGGGCAACAAAATAATAAAATAAAAGAAAACATACCGTGTTCTCTGTCCCCTTCTGGGGGTTCACCTAAGTCCAGTCTTCCCTTAAGGAAGCTGCTGAACATTTCATTGACACCACTCTGGTCATCCACCAGTTCAGTCTCTATGGTGTCTTCCCCTAGCTCTTCTGTCTCTCCCACCTGATCTTTGCCCACATCTTCCTCCTCAGTCATTAACTCCATTGTAGCCTCCTCCTCTTCAATGATAGTCTCTAATTCCTGCCTCCTCACTTCTCGAGTCAAGTCTGAAGGCATCAGTGGCATGTAAGTGGTCAAAATAAAAATTATGAATAAGACAAAAATGATAAAGCAATAAGTGTACTAAGTTTACTTACCTTGGATAGGCATCTTGAATCGTATGCGTTTCACCCATGGCTCGTCCACATTTGAGGCCTCCTCGGTTGAACATTCACGCTTCGTCAACTTCGACTTGGCCTTGCCGATGGTCTCTTTGATGACCCGTTCTGCTCTCTTGGCAGTATAAGGCACGTCATCTGGTTCAAACCCCACACTATCACGTGTGTGGATTAAGGTACCAGATGACCCCCCTGTCGTGATAGATATGGATTCATCAATTCCCTCAGGCACATCTTGGGACCCAGCAGTTTCAAACAAATGGTTGATCCATGTGCGGGATAACTGACCTCGATCCCGTAGAACATACTTATTATCCATGCGAACCACTAGAAACTATGGGTGCTGTAATAAGAGACGGATTTGTTGAACGAATCAACAATCCCAATCATTTCGGCTATTGACACATCAGGGCTCGAGGTCGTAAAGAGCTCCATAAGGCTAGCATCAGCTAAACAATAGACGATGGATAGCGGGGCATGGGTGTGCAACCATTTTTGGGCCTTGCTGATCTCCCCAAAGTTCATCGAGAGGGTACTCTTAGTTTGTCCTGTTGTGACAGGGTCTCCACCGAGAGGGACATCAACTGTTGATATAATTCGAAACCATCACATTAGTATATCCCCCAGTAGTTGAACAAACATGTTAACACATCTAAAGAATATTGTCACTTACCTTCAGTGGTGGACTTAGAGGTGCTACCCAAGTCAGAGTCACGAGGAAAAATTGGTCCCTTATGCGACGAATCTTCATGCAACCATCTACAAGCTTTTCATTGTGCAAATGCTCTAAAAAACTGTTTCTGAAAATGGACAATATCATCTTGGTTTGAGCTAATACAGCTCCACGAAGGGTGGGACCCACCATAAAGGTCTCTAGAGCGGTATGAGCTAGGGCAAGTCCATCATCATCAATGCATGTTCCATCTTGGTTAACTTGGGGCCTGCAAAAGAATGGTTGTCAAAACAGAAGCAAATGCCAAACGAAAAAAAAGAGAGAAATGAAAAGCTTAAACGATCTTACCTATCTACCCGGTACACTGTGCCAGGAGGGTTTTGGAACAACATGTGCACATGCGTAGCTAAAAATAGAGTATTATTGAGATAATCACGCCCTCGCGGCAATAGGGCCCATAGACATGCTAACAGGCGAGTAGACCTGGGCCTGCCAGAGGGACTGTCCTCTATCACAAGCGGCCCCCCATCGATATCCTCCATAAAAACTGCCATGCCCTCCAAAGCCCCCAGCAACATAGCCTCAAACACGCTCCATGCCACTTGTTCGTTCAGGTGTGACTAGACCACCACCTTAAATCTATCCAGCATGAAGGCGAGGAATTTACATGCCCCTTCCTTGGACCAGATCCCATTGTTGTCAATAGTCAGATCCGGGGTAGGTTCATCGGCCTCAATGGGGCCAAACCACGCCAATACTCCAACTAGCTCAACTACTAGCAGAAAAGGTTTAGTATCCCTGCAAGCAACCAAAATTCCATGGTAAATCAGCCATACATGAAAATGAGATAAGAAAAAAAATTTTACATTGTAGGCAGACAATTAGAAAAATTACCAACTGTTTACGCTTGGTGTACACGCTACCTAACTCAGCCTATATGCTGTCAAAAACTATTTTTGCTTAGCGTATACGTCATAAAAGCCTTCAGCATATACCCTATGCAAACATTTTACGTTGAACACTATGCGAACAGTTTACGTTGGACACTGTGCATATAGTTTACGCTAAACACTGTGCACCTAGTTTACACTGAACACTATGAAAACAGTTTACGCTATACGCTATGAAAATAGATCTACGCTATACCCCGCCTGAAAAAAATAAACTGTTTACGTTCAACGTATATGCTGTGAAAATGATCAGCGTATACGCTGTGGAATACATTAGCGTATATGCTATGAAAATAGCTAGTGTACACGCTGATAAAATCATCTACGCTTCATACTGATAAAATTGTTTACGCTATGTACTGGTAAAATTGTTCACGCTATATATAGTCAAAACTATCTACGCTATACGCTATAGAGACCCTCTACGCTGCGAACCTACAGACCCTCTACACTGAGCGTATACACTAAAACCCTCTACTCTACTGAGACTGTCTACGCTACAAAAATCGTATCCGCCAAATAACGTATACAGATGAAAACAACTAACAGAGGCAGGAATAGAGCCTACCTGTGTGATGATCCAGGCCACGATGGAACCCTTGGCTTGGGCAGACACTACAACATGGCCTCACTTTCCTCCGCAAAATTCAAGTCAGGTCCCTTCCTCCCCTGGCCTTTAACCTCCTTGCCCTTGCCCATTCCGGCGTCCTTTACGCTAAAACTAATAGGGATTACGCTAAAGGCTGAGGCTGCATGCCAGGCTAAATCCTCTATGCCAAGTTGGATTCTATACGCTCATGCTAAGTTGGGACCTCTACGCTGATGCTTCGACCTCTACGCTCTATGTTTACGCTGGAGTTTAGTGGTTTACGCTTACGCCGAGTCTCTATGCTTACGCTAAGGTTTATGCTTACGCTTGGTTTTGCTCCAAGATTCACGGTGTTTACAAATGATGCCCCTGCACTATATATAGCACCACGCACCACCGCCATTGCTGCCGCCACCCTGCATTTTGTTCCTTTTTTATTTTATTTATCTCTTTTACTATTAATCTTAATTAAAATTATACAAAATACAAAAAAAAATGTATAAAACAAAGTGAACACTATCACATCCTAATTCCCTCGCAAGCCATCTTCCGAAGTCCACACTGAACATTTTAGCACAGGCTCTCCTGTGAAAATTTTACAGTGAACATTCGGCCTGGTAAGGCCTTAAACTTCCACCTACAGATCACATTCGGCTCAGTATGGCCTTAAGCTGCCATCATGGGCCGATAAGGCCTTAAACTGCCATGCATCCTGGTGTGATGATAAACCACCATCATGCATGTACACACGATTTAAGTTGCCAGAGAACATGGAACAATACCTATTAGCTCATTCTGCTCTCTGTTTATTGCCAGGAGCAAGCCCGATGGATTGTCAGTGTTTATCCACACCATTAAACATCAATGGACCATATGGAAAAATCATAAGAGAAATCGACATAAATTCCATTAGCTTAGATACATCAACGGAAGACACACTCATAGCCTCGACACAACAAATGCTAGATAACCGCAAAGGTATGATAAAATCTCTTGACATAGAATCTGAAAACATCACCAAAGACCTGTTGACTGAAACCCCCATCGTTATGCCTGATGGTGAAACCAAAATATTAAAATTAAGTACATTATTGCAACCTCAATTGGCCAAAAGCATAGAAGACGTGCTTTGAAACAACATAAAAGCATTCACTTGGTCTTCCACTGACATGCCCGGGTTAGATCCTCGAATCGTCTAGCACAACATTATCCTTGATCCAAAATTGAGGACAATAAAACAAAAGGCACGAAAGGTTAAACCTGAGGTGGCATTGGCATTTTGCAATGAGATCACCAAACTTTATCAGGCTAGTTTCATTTGGGCTGTCGATTACGTCGATTGGGTATCCAACATGGTCATTGTCCCGAAAAAGAATGGAAGCATTCGCTTATGCATTGACTTCCGGGATCTTAATGTTGCAACCATAAAAGATGATTTTTCCCTACCCAGCATCGATCAACTGGTTGACTCGACTGCTGGACATGCCCTATTATCTTTTATGGATGGCTTCTCAGGATACAATCAGATACGCATTAACCTAGAGCATTAGCTCCGAACTACCTTTATGACACTATGGGGAACCTTTTGTTACACAATGATGTCCTTCGGTCTCAAGAACGCTAGGGCCACATATCAAAGGGTGATGACATTCATTTTTAGCTATTACATGTTACACTCGCTCAACGACTATGTGGACGACATTGTGGTTAAATCAAAGACATCAGAACAACATGTACAAGATCTTGACCTAGTACTAAAGTGTTGTTTAAAATATGAACTGAGACTTAACCCAAAGAAATGTGTCTTCGCAATCAAGACAGGCAAAATGCTTGGATTCATAGCCTTAGAAGCAGGGATACAAGTAGACCTCGATAAGGTTAAGGCCATAGCAAACTTAAAACCACCTTGCAACCTTACCGAACTTCGAGGTCTACAAGGTAGATTACAGTTCATCAGACGTTTCATAGAAAAACTAACAGAAAAGTTGAAACCTATGAACCACTTGCTACGCAAGAACATTCATTTTGAATGGACTCCACAATGCTAGGAAGCATTTGACAATATTAAAGCAGTACTTGCTCAACTACCCACAATTTATCCACCTCAAAATGATAAACTGTTTTATATCTACCTTGCCACTTTGGATTCGTCAATCGCATCCATGCTTTGCTAGAAACAAGATGATGGAACCGAGGTCCCTGTCTACTACCTAAGCCATGCATTAGTAGACCATGAGAAGAAATACAATGAGGTGGAGAGGTCATGTTTAGCCCTGGTCTTTTCTCTAAAGAAATGGCAACATTACCTCTTCCATAATCAAGTTAACATAATCTGCAAGGATAATGTGCTCAGATCCATCATTGGAAATATTTACGAGACAAGTCAAATAGCTCGTTGGAAAGCCATGATAGCTAAGTTTGACCTACATTACATAGCACAATCATTAGTTAAGGGTCAAGCCATAGAAAATCAAATGACCACGTCACCAACGCATGATCAAGCAACAATAGGGACAGAATTCCCTGACAAAAATGTAAGTGCAATAGCTATCGTACCCAATGATTACGAAGCCATTTTGAACTTTGATGAAGCATCTACCTCTCGAGGAGGAAGTGCTGCCACCGTCATCACCTATCCCTTTGAGGAGATCCAACCCTTTGCTTATCATTTCAATTTTCACTGTACCAACAACATAGCAGAGTACAAAGGTCTCCTTAGAGGTCTCATGGTAGCACTAGCTTTAGACATCACACGGCTTGTGGTCAGTGGAGATTAACAAGTGGTTTTGAACCAAGTCATAGACATTTATACATGCAAAGTGCAACATTTACAACCATATTGTGACTTAGCCAAACATTTAATGAAATGATTCAAAAACATGGATGTGAAACATGTCTCCAGAAATGACAATACCATCGCAGATGCACTGGCCACATTAGCGTTAAACATATCCCCTGACATGTTCCACACATTGCCAAGCTCCATAATTAGCTATGGAAAACCAATAACCGATATGCTCGATACATTGCCAATTGCATCCATTAGTACAACACATGTGATAGAATGGTATGACGACATAAAAGAGTACCTTCTATGTGGTGAAACACTGCAACACTTAACGAATGCAAAAAAANGACACAAGGTGTCCCCTACCAGTGCATATTGCTTAGAATGCTTTCGTACCGCATCTTTTTTNAAAAAGATAAGACACTTAGGCTATTATTGGCCACACATGGAGTATGACTGTCTCTACAAGGCTAAAACATGCAGTACCTGTCAAAGACATAGTAATCTAATCCATGTCCCACCAAATGAGTTGGACCTTATCGGACCAATAACACCCTCATCTTCTGTAGGGCATAGTTTCATCATAACCGCGACAGAATATTTCACGAAGTGGGTAGAAGTTGTTCCCCTTTGAAAGACCACATCTAAAAATGTATGCAACTTCATTCTTGAGAACATTGTGACCCGTTTTGCCATCCCCATGACCATCATCACTGACAACGGGCCACAATTCAGTAGCGTCGAAACCAAGACTTTCTGTGAAAGTCTGGGGATCAAAAACTCATTTTCATTCCCTTAATACCCTCAGAGCAATGGGCAAGCAAATGCCACAAACAAAACCATCATTACAATACTTAAAAAGATGCTTACCCAAAGCAAGAGAAGATGGCACGAACAATTGGTATATGCATTGTGGGCCTATCGTACTACACATCGGACTTCAATAGGTAAAATGCCATATAGTCTTGTTTATGGTTTAGAAGATATTTTACCTCTGGAATTAGAGGTACCATCTTTAAGGATCACACTTTCTAGACTCCTCGACGAAGGGCAAAACAATGACCTGCTTATCATTGACCTGGACTCGGTGGAGGAGGAATGCATACGTGCACTCGATCAGATTGAATGGTACCAAAAAAAACAACGGTAGCACCATCGGCATGAAATTCATAAGCGCTCCATCAAAGAAGGTGACCTTGTACTTAAGGCTGTTTGGGAACACCTGGAAAAATTATCAGCCAACTGGGAAGGGCCCTACTTGGTCACCAAAGCATACGACAATGGAGCATTCAAGTTAGCTGATATGGAAGGGCATGAGCTTGCAAATCTGACTAATCACTTGTTCTTAAAACTGTTCCATATTTCAGTACAAGCTTAGGTATGAGCCAGTCCTAGCATCACGACTATAAATTGATACCACAGCCCGTCCTGGAATCATGATGGTAAATTGATACCATAAAATAGTCCTGGGATCATGACTTAAAAATGATACCACAGCTTGTCCTGGCATCATGATGATAAATTGATACCACACAATGTCTGCAATGACAATAAACTAGCACCTATCTGGTATGGTAGTAAACTACCACAGTCCCACTTGCCGGGGTCTGCTAAGACTATAAACTGGTTTGCCTCTTCATGGTCCACCAAGACTAGAAACTGGCAACGTACCATCCACCATGATACTGAACGTGCAATGTCCAATGAGTCATGACATAAAACTAACCCATGATAGTCTACTAAGACTATAAACTGGCAATTTCATCCTCAATCAGTGGCTGCATTCAAACTTCATTAGAATCACTACATCACTCACCAATCGGCCGATCCGAACACCATTGCTGCTATTCATATACGATGCCTGAATTCTCATCTAGTGCCTTTGTTCCATCAGTAGCAGTTTAATTCTAAGCTCGCTTACTCACTCATGGTTTTCTTGTCTCCTTGGATTTGTGTTTGCAGGATGACACTCAAAGGTGTTCGCACAAGAATGTACTTCGTCATAAGAAGTAATGTGAGATGTTGTTTACAGTGCATGTGACAAGACTAAATCAAACCATTCACCAGTACATCACCCATTTCATATCCCACCTATCCCTCAACACCTTATACTTGGTTACATCCCAAACACATCCAGTAAAGCTCGAAACATCGAACATACCGTTGCATATCGCACCATTTTTAAGCAATTGCAACACACAACATAGCACTTGAGCATGAGTACAATATCAAAACAAAGTTCCTCACAAAAAAAAAATGTCATCCCTTCCCACATAAAACATAAGATGGGATGAAAGTTGCCTCAAAAGCAAATGCTCATGTCTAAAACAATCAAGAAACATCTTGTTGCATGGCTTTGGCTCTCCGCCAACAGGTTCCCCCTTTTACACTAAACAAGGATCCCGTTCCTCCAAAGAACGCAACATATCATCACGTGGCTTTGGTTCTGTCAACAAGTCCTCTTGGATACTAACCAAGAGTCTTGTTCCACCAAGGGATGTACATCTCATGTCTTGATTCCAAGCTTGCTAAACAATGGCTATTGACAAGGATTAGCATGACCCGCATACACACCAGAACATCCCTTTCACTATGCACAACCTTGATTCCTCTCGAATCCTCATACTTCCCCTTTTCCTGTCAAATACAAATTCCATTTCCCACAATCCCATGTACTACTAAACATGGTGCGATGATGTCTAGTCAAGTGGCAAAGGAAAAAATCTCTATTGAGTTACTTGTGGTGTTTTTCACTTTTTTGTCGACGCTTCTCGGGTCGATTCCTCCAAGAGTTAACAAAGGGGGGCTAATGAAACACCACAAAATTCTAAGCTTAGTACTTCTCCAACAAGAATTTTGCTAAGTCATGATGTCCCTCAACATGACTAAAAGCTGGAGGGCCCCACAAAAAGTTTCAAGCGGAGTCAAACTCAACAAGAAGTAGGTCCTTGGGATCCAGAGATGACCATGGCGGCATATGGTATCAAACATGGCAACTTCGGAGATCAAGATACTTAGTTTTTACTAAGTATACAATCTCAGTGTATACGCCTAGCGTATATGCCCAAGTTTGCATCTACAGCGTATACGCCCAGCATGTACAGCGTATACGCCTAGCAGGCATCCATAGCATATACACCTAGTAGACAGTGTATACCCCCAACATATACACCCAGCAAACATCCACAGTGTATACGCCCAGTAGACACAATGTATACCCCCAGCATATATGCCTAGCAAACATCCATAGCATATACACCCAGCGTATACATCAAGCAGTTATAGCGTATACACCCAACATGTACAAAGTCTGCAACCAGTGTCAACCAAGCTGAAGATCTATAGGCAGCATCTTCAGGGCAGCTGAATTCAAATCTGGAGAACGAGCAACTTCTTCCATTTTGATCAAGTCTATACACCGAGGTCACATGTCTAGCATGTATACGTTGGCGTACAGCTGTATACGCTGGCGTACAACAATTTACGCTAGCGTATAGCGGTATACGCTGGTGTACATCACATTCTATACTTGTAAATTTTATTCTTTTGCACCCGGTCAATGCACCACGTGTCACCCAACCCAAGTCTAACATCTAAACCTGTATAAAAACCACAGTTTTTCATTAGATCGAGGTTGGCAATTTTGAACAAACTAGAAAAAAAAATAGAGATGCTAAGAACCAGAGTAGAGAACCTTGTACGCTGGACCTCAACCCTATACACTGAGCATACAGCCTCTATGCTGTGCCTGCAGTTTGAACCAGCACACAGTCATCCCTGCATCCACCGGGGTTATTCATCCGCCTTGTGTGAAAGCCACAACTATGTTAGACCGGTGCATTGTAACTCTCACTTTGCAATAATATTGTTGCATTTTCTTCCTAGAATATATTATAGTTTTTCATTAATTGTTGCATGTTTACTGTTTACGCCCTCATACGTTTACGCTCTGTTTACACCAGTTACGTTGTTTACGCTTCGTTTTACGTCTATTACGTTGTTCACATATAACCTAGCGTATAACACCTCAGTGTACGTTTGGGGAAATCCTTGCCTAATCCATGTGCGGACCACTCAAGGTACTCTACCTTCGTTAATTCCAGCTTGCCCTCAAGCGAAGGTAAGGTCTTCTGTGCATGTCCGGAGATCTCTCGGTTTCTATTTCCTTCAGCTGGAGACCGACGATTTCGGATGGTACAAAAGGGACATTAGCACATCCATCTAATGTGTCTAGTCCTCAATAAGGCATAGCACTTACATCCCTGTTTCACATTTGCACATAGTATTTTTCATGTTCAACATTATATTTTCATAACTAGCAACTCTATGTAGTGTAGCTAATGGGTAATAAAAAGATTTTAACTCTCAACTACATTCTTGTAGAGTGCAACCCATGTAGGTTCTGGTAGAAAACTTTTTCTAAATGTTGGTTATGCTCATCGTAAAGCGTAACACTCAAAAATTTCAAAAAATTTCTAACTGTTTGTTATGCTCCCTATAGAGTGTAACCCTTGAAAATTTCAAAAAATCTCTAACTGTTGGTTACACACTTGGGAGCATAGCCCCTAAATAGAAAAGTCCAAGAAAGTTTTTCTAACTGCTTAAAGTCTAGCATTAGAGTGAGGCATTTGGATGTAAAATATCCAAGTGGAAAACAAGAGAAGTCATACATAACATGTACCAAGTGTGACACAATCATGATCCCTATGGTCACCCTACCCACTCCATTATGCTTTTGTGCTCCATGTCACTTAATCCTCTCTGGTACACTCTACCTGCTCCTGCCTTGTGGCCTTCCCACATGCCTTTGCCTCCTGCGATACCTCACCCATGTGTTGCACATAGCTACATACCTATTGGAAGTAGAGGTAAATCCTTGATCCTAGATTCACTATTGTCCCTACTTCCCCACTAGGCTACATTTGTTTGAGTAGTGGCCAAAAGAACAAAAAAAATATAAAATCATTTTGGCCCTACCCCAAAAATGAGAAACCCACAAAACCCATCACATACACATATTTCCTTCTATTATCCATGGCTGCCATGGTAGTCATGGTAGTCCCTACCAAGATCAAGCCACAGCAAAAACCCAAAACCCCATGTGAACAATGTAAAAACAATCACAAGGGTAGAGCATAGAATCATACCTAGCTGATGGAATCTCCCTTCACTCCTCTATGCATGCCCTAGGGATGCATCTTAACATGTGTTCTCCCTCATACACATTGGCAAGATCGAGGTGTTGGTATTTACTATGGCATGTCATGGTAGGTGGCTACACTCTGGTTCTCCTCACTTCCATTGCTATACTCTAACTCTCCTTGCTCTAGTTGCACTATGCTTAGTGACTTCTCATTTTTTCCTTTTGAAAATGACAAGTTGACCATGGTGAAAATGCCTATTTATATCCCTCTAAGATGGTTGACACATCACCTACTCAGGCAGCATCCCATGTCCTGTGTGTAACATAAGACAAGCATAGCAACTAGAGTTAGAAAATTTCTCTAACTTTTCTAGCATTCCTAGACTTAGAAAACCTTTTGCATTTTCCTGGTTGCCTAGAAAATGCCCAGTCTAATCCCATGTCCCAAACCTTCCTAGCCTTGTCTAAACTGATGCATCTCATGTAATCTATGATTTGCTACAACCTTAAATTGGCAATCCTATGGCCTACTAAGGCCCAAAACTAGTTTCCACAATTTCTTACCTAATCCCACAGTCACACAGTTTGGAAAACTTTTTATAGCATTTTCTTCCTTATCTTATGAATTCTACTTTATTAAGATAGGTATGAATTAACATTCTTTTGGTTTTTTTGTAGGATTCTTGGAAGGATTGCAACATGAGTGCATATGAGTGTCTTCATTCACTCCTAGTCTTAATAGGACCTTATGATGATTCCATGCGATGCATTAACATTGAATGCTTATACTTTCAGCCCATAGCTTATGACACACATGTAGCATTCCTAGAGGTCTTACTAGATTGGCCAAACCATCTTGTCAAAGCTCTAGATCTAGACGTGGATGATGTAACTGAGGATCCCCTCATCAAAATCCCTATAATAACACATAGAGGTAAGGAAAAGACACTAAAAACTAGTTCCTTGTTAGAGCCTCAACTCACACAAAGCATCACCAAAGTCCTCAATGATAACATCAAGGTGTTTGCATGGTCCTATGAGGATATGCCAGACCTAGACCCTCACATAGTGCAACATAACATCATCCTTGATCCTCATGTAAAACTAGTCAAATAGAAAGCTCATAAGGTTAAACTTGAGCTAGCATTAATGATTCATGATGAAATCACCAAGCTTTACAAGGTTGGTTTTATCCAGGCAGTTGACTATGCAGATTGGATTTCAAACATTGTAGTTGTTCCTAAGAAAAATGTAAGTATACATATTTGCATAGACTTCTAGGACCTGAATAAGGAAAACATCAAAGAATATTTTCCGTTGCCTAGTATTGACCAACTCATCGATACTATGGCTGGTCATGCCTTGCTGTCCTTCATGGATGGGTTCTTGAGGTTCAACCAGATTTGGATCAACCTAGAGCACTAGCTTAGCAAAACCTTTATGACCCTTTGAGGTACATTTTATTAAAAAACGATGTCCTTTAGACTAAAGAACATGGGAGCAACCTACCAACGTGCAATGATGTATATCTTTAGTGATTATTTAGTAGAATTTCTCAATGACTACATTGACAACATAGCAGTTAAGTCCAAGGTGACTCACAACCACGTAGATGACTTAGACCATGTACTTAAACATTGCCCTAGACATGATGTTAGTCTAAACCCCAAGAAGTGTGTCTTTGGTGTCAAGTTCAGTCACATGTTAGGCTTTGTAGTGCTACAGTTAGGCATACACATAGATCCTAATAATTTTAAGACCATCATCAACTTAGCACCACTAGTAAACCTTAAGGAGCTACACAAGTTACAGGGTAGATTGTAAATCATTCGTAGGTTTATCGTAAGGTTAATTGATAAGTTGTAGCCAATACAACATCTGCTCAGAAATGGAGTCCACTTTGAATAGATAGCTCAATGCCAAAAGGCATTTGACAACCTTAGGAAGGAGCTAGCTCAACTTCCAATAATCTATCCTTTGTAAGGAGATAAGCCATTTTACATCTACCTTGCAACCTCAGACATGTCCATCACTTCTCTAATTTTCCAAAAGTGAGACAACAGCTCTGAGGTCCCTATTTACTACCTAAGCCATGCATTAGTACCCTATGAAGGAAAATAAAACATTGTGAAGAAGAACTACCTTGCCCTAGTCTTTGCACTTAAGAAGTGAAGGCATTATCTTTTTTGTAGTTAGGTTAATATCATCTACAAAAGTAATGTACTCTGAGCTATTATCACAAACATATACAAAATTAGTTGAATTGCATGATGGAAAGTAATAATCATATAATTTAACCTACACTACATAGTGCAAGCATACACTAAAGGTCAAGCAATAGTTGCACAACTCACAACTTTGCCAATAGACAATCAAGCAACAAGAGATCCAAAATTTCTGGATGAGCATGTTAATAGCATAATCCAAGTACCTGCCAACTTTGAGGTAGTTTTACACTTTGATGATGCTTCTACCTCACAAGTTGGTAGTACCACTATTGTCATCATGTTTCCCTTTGGGGAGATATGACCCTTTGTGTATCACTTTGCATTTCCTTGCACCAATAACATAGAAAAGTATGAAGGTCTCCTTAGAGGTGTCTTAGCATGCCACAATCTAAGAATCCAAAACTTAGCAGTATAAGGCAACTCGTAGTTAGTTGTTAACCAAATTACAAAGGTTTATAGTTGCAAAGCACAACATTTACAACCTTACTATGACTTGGCAAAGCACCCACTTAAGCAATTTACAACTATAGATATACAATATATTCCCTATAATGAGAACACCATTACTGACACATTAGCTACCTTAGCCTTATGCATAGTGCCCAACATGTTTCATGCCTTACCCACTTTAGTAATGGATTACACCAAACCTATTACTCAAAAAATAGCATTGCATCCATAGCCATGATAAGCATAGTTCATGCATAGGAGTGGTACAATGATATCAAGACATATCTCCAATAGGGTGAGCCTCCACAACACCTAACCCCTACCCAAAAGAATGTAGTGCAAAAATGATTATGGTAGTACATCCTTGTAGGTGATAGCTCATTGTGTCATAGATCCTATGATGGAATACTACTAACCTACGTTAGCTATAGAGAAGTGCAAATGATCATTAATCAAGTCCACAAGGGACTATGTGGAGGTCACATAGCACCTATGGCAATGGTAGAAAAAATCAAATGCATAGGCTACTATTGGCCTTACATGGAGCATGATTGTGTCTCTAAGGTCAATACTTGTAACATGTATTAGTGATATGACAACTTAATGCACATGCCACCCACTAAATTGCATACTATGCAGATCACATGGCCATTCCAATGTTGGGGGTTGGACATCATAGGACCTATCATGCCTAAGCCTTCCGTAGTACATAGCTTCATCATAATCACAACTAAATACTTTACCAAGTGGATTGAATCCATTCCCCTTAGGAAGACAACATTACAATAGGTTTGCAAATTTATCCTTGACAAAATAGTGACCCAATTTGGTCTACCCATGACTATATTCATAGACAATGGACCACAATTTAGCAGTGTATAAACCAAACAATTTTACAAATACCTTGGCATCAAACATTCTTTTTTGTCACCATAATACCCACAAGTGAATGGCTAAGAAAAGGCTACAAACAAAGTTATCATCAACTCTCTAAAGAAGATGCTTAGTAGCAGCAAATGATGATGGCACAAGTAGCTAGTCTATGTGCTATGGGCCTACCACACAACATGTAGAATAGTAATTGGTAAGATGTCATATAGCCTTGTGTATGGATTTGAAGCAATGTTGCATCTTCAATTGTAGGTCCCGTTGCTCCATGTGATCCTCTCTAGCTTCATTGATGAGGTTTAGAATAACAAGTTGAGAACCATTAAACTTGACTCTATAGAGAAGGAGTGCATGTAGACACTTGATCACATCAAGTCATAGCAGGAAAAGTAATGGCAGAAACATCACCAAAATTAGCATCAACACTCAATCAAGAAAGGGTACTTGGTCCTCAAGATCATTTGCAAACTTGTAGACAAATTCTCAGCCAATTGGGAAGGGCCTTTTTTGGTCACAAAGGCCTATGACAATGGAGCATTCAATATTTCTAATCTAGATGGAAATGAATTTTCCAACTTGATCAACCATTCGTGCCTCAAGCCCTACTACACCTAACACAAACATTGACACAACAAGGTAAGCATACATCTGCTACAACATTAAAATAGCACAAAATGTCTTCTATAATGTTAAATTGATACAAACCATCCACTATGATGTTAAACTAGCATAGAATGTCCTTGGGCTATGACATTAAACTAGCACCCACAACATGGTATGCTATGAACTTAAACTAGCAATACACCATCTGCTATGATGTTAAACTACCACATAGTAGTCAGCTAGGACTATAAACTAGAACATCACAGTCTACCTGGACCTTAAACTAGGTTCTCGATATACTAAGACCTTAAATTCGAATAGCATGTGGTCTACCAAGACCTTAAACTAGGTTTTCAATCCAACACACATAGCTCCACACGTATAGTTCTATGGACAAGTGAGCGTGAATCCTTACAACCTTTTGTCACTTGCTTACACCTCTTGGGTAGGGAAAGATGGGGTATCGTAGTTCTAGAATGGAGTTCAGGTCATCAAGAAAAGGACCTATAGAACATTTGTAGTATGACTACCCTTGGCATTTTGCTAATCCTTTAGAGATGTCTTTAGGCATCTTGCTAACCTTCCAAAGCTACTACGACCATCGCCAATCATCTTGATTGGAGCTCTCACCATCAACATCACTTGCTAGTGTACCAGCAATACTATGACCCAGAAACAACACTACCATCCTCTAGCCCTTACCATTTCCTAAGCTACAAATAGCATCTAGTAGGTTAGCTTCCTACTAAGCTGCTAGGTTTTCAAGCTCCTATCCTTGGTGAGGAGTCTCGAGACCTTGCATCGTTAATTCCCTTAGTCTCTTGGGTGTTTGCTTCTAGTATGGCTACTAGAGCTTTTGCAACCTACTGGCACTGGTACTAGCACTAGCCTTCTTACTTTGAACACTACATGCACCTGTAACTGGCATAGCACTTGCAACCCTTGCAGTGCCCTCACAACCAAGAGTTTGTTCTCATCTCACATGATGTGGTTGTTTTTTCTTATTTTTTATATGTTGTGTTTGCAAGATGAAGCCTTGGTGGTGGTCATTCAGAGTGTGTTTCACTATGGTAGCAAGTTACCACAGTACTCTGATGTGGCTGGTTTGACTTGTCAAGCTGCTCAAGAGTGCATATCCCTTTTACTCTACCATAGCCTATTTACCCCTTCTTTTACCTCACATCTCTCAAACTTTCTTGGCAAGATTCTCTAATGTACATGACACCCTTCTTTTAATTAGCTATAGAATCCATGCTAGATGTAATGCAACTCGTCCCATGGGAAGCCTTTATAGGCTAGTCAAAGCCTAAGAAGATGTAACATAACTCATCCCAAGGAGGAAACACCTGTCTTATAGATAAGATGCAATTGCCACTACGAAAATCCTATTGGATGGCACGTAGTCTACCTAACAAAAACATCTTCTAGTTAGTAAAAAAAAGGAATAAAAACAACAAAAAAATGGGACAAAACAAGTGCCTAAGTAAAAATAGAAAAGCTGCCATTTCGCAACCGGTCCAACCCCACATCAACATCTCACAAGAACTCTAATGAGAGGTTAAAATTTTAGGGGTAGGCCATCTCCATATACTAACTCCCTCACCATCACTCTGATGAGGGATCACAGTTTAGTGACAAGCCATCATGATTTCACATCCTACAGCTATATGCACAATGAGCATCCATCCCACTTGCTATCTCTTGGTCTATCTCCTTAACCTACTCCTTGCCATACTTTATTCCCTTAGCACTCTTGAGCATGGTGAAGCATTATCTAATAATGTATTGAAAAGCAATGTTGGTGTCATGTTTGCCATTATGTTTCATATTCTTTGTTAATGTCTCTTCAACCACTCCTCCAAACGTCAACAAAGAGGGGCTAATGAAACACCACCAATTTCAGGCTTTAGCACTGTAACTACAAATTTTTCTAAGTTTCAAAACATAGCAAATTGTTCTAAGTATTAGTGTTATGCTCCCCAGCATAGCATGCATCAAAGGCTTGTTTTGCAAGCTTTTCTAAGTGTCAATAGTAGTTACATAAAAATTTTTTCTAAGTGTTATGCTATGCTCTCACTCTGCTTGCTACGCTTTAGAGCATAGAGAGTGTACCACACATTCCAATGGCTAGTTTGCTCAAGTGTCAAGCCAAACATTGTTAGGATGGCTTGGATGAAAAAAAATAATTTGGTAAATTTTCTAAATCCTAGGTTACTACACTCTGCTACACTCTAGAGTGTAGCCAACGCAGCACACATTGTAATGGCCAATTTTGCCTAAGTGTTAAGCTAGAAGCTATCATGCTAGCTCAACATGGAAGAGGCATTTGGCAATATTTTCTAACTCCTAAGGCTACCCCTCCTGTTATGCCCCAAGCATAGCTAGCATATCATGAAGATAAACTGAAAATTTTGTCAAATATTTTTAAGTACCCCTGCTACACTCTACTATGCTCTAGAGCATAGCTAGCATAGCCAATGTTGGACATCTAATTTTGCAAAATTTTTCTAAGTGTTGTGCTATGCTCTCAAGTGTAGCCAATGTAGCACTACAAAGAAGCCTCCAACAACCTCCAAAAGCCTTCAAAGCTTATCATTAGCCTTCATCTTAGCTTTGACATTCCTATGGCAAGCAGGATCAATAACTTGTATCTCTTTTGCATCCCCTATTAGTTCCCATGAATTGCACCTACACTTGATCCTACTCAAAAAAGGGGAAGACGTAGTCCCAAAGAGTAGCCTCAAAGTTGCACTATGTCTACACTATTTGTAGGTATATTGTAGTCATTCAAACTCTAGCACATGTAGTCTTGGTAGTGTAGTCATAGTCTAGCAGTCTTTGGAGATACATTTTAGTACAATAGAGAGTACCACTTGCTACTACTGTGGGAGTGTAGTTGGGTCTAGTGTAGCCCCACCTACCCTCACACCATGTGATGCCTAATCTATTTTTCGTGCTAACCCTAACCTTATAAATACCCCTATTATCAACATTGTAAAGCTTGGAAAATCAATAGGCCATTAGGAATTTTGGCATTCTTAGCATCCTTTAGCACTCTTACACTTGGGTACACTTAGTACTTTGCACACACTCAAGGACCCCATCGAATAACTAATGTACACCATCCAACATGTAGTTCACTACTTTGCTTGTGAAACACCATAGTAGCCAACCTAGCAAGTTTAGTCCCCATATCATCTATCAGTTCCATAGCCCAAACACCCTAGAGACTATGACTACACTACTGCACTACCATTGTGCCTACCTATACACCACATACCACTCTTACCTCTTTTCCTACAATTACCACTCTACCCCAATTTGGGGTGGTGCATTTTCATTCTAAAGTTCTATTGTATTTTTAAGCATTTTTTCTTTGGAATTTAGCATAGCACCTACATTTCCTTGCTGTTTCATATGCATTTGCACATTTACACTACCATTTTTAGGTCAAGACACCCTGCTACACTCTGTCTTGGCTAGCCTCAATGCCCATTGATCACACTATACAAACCCCTTCTACATGCGTTCATCATAATACCTTATAAGTCCTTATTCAATTAACAAGACCATTTAGGGCACTCGGTCTCTATTCCCAGCATGGCCCTCACATAGACTCAGGGTTAGGCTATGCATTCACTAACCTCTCAGTGTTCCAGCCATTGATGTTTCCAATCATCATATGGTTCAATATGAGTGGATGGCTCAAAGCCAAGAGGCCTTCAAAGACCTTCAGTAAGAGTTGACACAACTACACAATCTATCCTCCACAAGAGTGTAGATCATTTTACATTTACCTTGTCATCTCTGATGCATTCATTACCTCTCTACTCTATCATTAATGTGATAATGAAGTAGAAATGCCTATATACTACATTAGTCATGCATTAGTTCTCCACAAGACCCAATATACTAAAGTGGAGAAGTATTGTCTAGCATTGGTCTTCTCATTGAATAAGTGAAGACACTACCTCTTTAGGAGTCAAGTCAATGTCATCTATAAGAACAACATACTCACAACCATAATGACCAACATTTACCAAAGTAGCTGTATAGCCTAATGGAAAGGTATAACTATAGAGTTTGACCTTCATTAGATCTCTCAATCCCCAATAAAAGCTCAAGCTATAGTCATATGTCTTACAATTTCACTTGTTGATTGAAACACCATAAAATTTTAGGATCCTGATGCTTCAACAGAGTCTTGAAATTTGGGCATGGATTTCCACAAGTACAGCATCATGATGAGCTATCAGAATAGTGTAGGAATTGATGATAGACTGTATAGTATGGCAAGTTTTCTATCTCTTGGGCTAACAGGCCTACTGGACTCTCTAGCCTACCTAGCTAGACAATTAACTCGGCTGATTGTCTATCCAAAAACTATGCTAGGAGTTTCTAAAAGTGTTCTAGTGGAGAAATATGCTATGCTAAGCCATGCTGCATAGTGTAGCAAGCATTGAAAAGACCAATCAAGTGTCCAAGATGCAATTTGACAACAAGTTAGTCTTCCAAAGCATTTTTCCATGTTACAACCATCTAGCAAGCTTGCTCTACCAACACACTGGGACATGATCATCATCCTATGACAAGAAAGTCTGGATTTGGGCAACACAGGGTGCTACACTATGCAGCATAGCATAGCGTAGCAAGGATAGAATGCACAAAGGCCCCTCTACCAAGTGGCCCCAGCAGGAGAATTACACTTGGCAATGCTTCAACCTCCAAAATTGGCTGTCTCACTTAACCCTCAGGCCTCAAGCAAAATTTCCTGGTAAAACATTGTGGATTAGACAAGGTTGCATGACACATTGGCTGCTATGTTGTGCTATGCTACATAGTGTAGCATAGCGTAGCAAGTATGCAAAACAACAGAATGCCCCAAGGATGTAGTAGGTTCAAAGGCTTTCCAGCATGGAAGACAAAGTTTTAGTTGCTTTCCTGATTAGGCCTCAGACAAATGCTCTTAGCTTCTAGGAAAGATTTCTTTCAAGACTGGTGGCTACGCTATGTAGCATAGCATAGTGTAGCGAGTAGTCACTTATGCTACGCCAACACACTAGACAATGTAAGTAATGCAACACTTGCATGAAGGCATTTAGAACATTTTCAATTAGCTCCAAAACTTGTTGGCAATGATCATTCTCACCTTGGCACCTCTTTGGTGGAAAAAATCAGCAAGTTTGCTTCATTTTTTATATCGTTGGCCAATCCCCAAAATTCTCCCTATGCTTGACCCTTCTCATAAGAGTAGGAAAGACATAGTTCTAGAGCACAGTCTCCTTTTTATTTTCATTGTTGGTATGCTTCCATGCTTTTAGCACATGTAGTTTCAGCAGTATGATCACAGTGTAACAAGGATCACATCCAGCATCACACATCTACATAGAATAGCCATGTTTGCACCTTGAGGGGCCCAAGACACATGGCATCTAGACCACATTTTTCTCCTACTCCTGGCCCTATAAATACCCCAGCAAACAATGCTCAAAGGGTACTGGCACTAGCCTTCTTACTTTGAACATTGTTTGCTGGGGTATTTATAGGGCTAGGAGTAGGAGAGAAATTTGGTCTAGATGCCACGTGTCCTGGACCCCACAAGATGCTAACATGTCCATACCGTGTAGGTGTGCGATACTGGATGTGAACTTTGTTATGGTGTGACTATACTGTTGGAACTGCATGTGATGAGATCTAGTGTGCTAACATCGCAAGAAAAATGGAGCTTATGCCCCAGGACTACATCTTCCCTGCTCTTATGAGCAGGGTCAAGTGTAGAAACAATTTTTTTCAGGCTGACCAGGGGGTGTACAAGATAGAGTGAAATTGCTGCTCCCCCCAAGGAGATTCCAGAGTGAGAAAGATTTCTATCCATGAGTTCTAGAGCTACCTAAAAATGTCTTGATGCTTTTGTACTAGTGTTTCATAGCTCACACTGTCAAGCACATTGGCATAGCGTAAGTGGTTTCTTGCTACACTGTGCTATGCTACGTAGGGTAGCATAGTGTAGCCACTTGTCTTGGGTAAAAGTTGCATTGGAACTAAAAAGCATTTATTTGCAACTTTCATCCTTCATGAGGGAGAGATTTTAAACTTATGGAACTCATGTCTAAAACACTTTCTTATTTTGCATCTTCGCTATGCTGTGCTATGCTATGTAGCGTAGCATAGTGTAGTGGCCAACATAGCCTGCTTCCTTGTTTAATTCACCAATTTCTAGCAAGAAACTTTGCTCGAGGCTTGAAGATCAAGTGGGGCAAGAAGTTTTAGAGGCTGAAGTCTTGTAAAGGTGTTGTTTTCTTATTGGAATCACTTGGCAAGATTTACCTTTCCACTTTTCTTTTGCTATGTTGTGCTCCACTACATAGCGTAGCACCTTGCCTTAACTGAATCCTACCTTGTCTTTGCAATCACTTTGTTACTTCGCACTTGGACACTTGAGTAACTATTTTTTCAAGGCTTACTACACTGCATAACCTAGCATAGCATAGTAGACTTCTTCATTAGAAAACTTTCTGAATTTTTTTGTTCATCCCAAACACTTTTGACAACTCCTAGCCTAGTTTTTGCATGCATTGTCAGCTAGGCCGATTGTCCAGTTAGGCAGGTTGGAGAGTCCGATGAGCCTATCAACCTTGGAGGTAGAAAACTTAGCGGACTAGATAGTGTACCCTCAGTATGAACCATCATGACACTACACTTGTGGAAGTCCTTGCCTAAATTCTAAGACTTTGCTGAAGCATGAGAGTCCTAAAATTTTATGGAGTTTCACTGGCCCCTCTTTGTTGACGTCTGGAGGATTCACCCGATAGATGTTGACAAAGAATATGAAGCACCATGAAGGACAAGACACCAACATCACTCTTCTATGATTTCTCAGATGTTTCTTTGCTATGCTTGGGAGTATCGAGATAGCTGTGCAGGAAAAAGTAGGAAAAGGATGGATTTGAGAGGGATAGGTTCAGGAGAAGGGAAGATGAATTGTTGCACGATCCCTCATCAGAATGCTTATGAGGGAATTAGCATGTGTGGGTATCCTTCTTCTACTAGCTTCTGACCCCTTGTTGGGATGCTTAGAGATTATCATTATGAGACAACTAGTGGGCCACTTGTTTTGGGCACACGCTCCTTTTTTTTTGAGCTCTATTACACTTGTGCACTTTTCTTTTGCTATTTAGCCATATTCATTTGGAAACAACCTTTTTGTTGTAGGATAGGTGTTTCCTCCCTGGGATGAGTTGCGTTACATCCATCTAGGTCTTTGACCTACTTACAAATGCTTCTCATGTGGTGAGTTGCGTTACACGTGTCATGGACTTTGTGGTTGAGCATATGGGAGGGATTTACATGCATCGGGAAAGATTGTAAAGAAGGTGCGAAAGGGGAAACTATAGGTGTAAGAAGAGAAATGATGATGGGTAATGAGGAAGAGCAGGATGTGCACTCCCAAGTAGCTCAGCTAATTAGAGCGATCACCTTGGAACATTGTAGTGTCCTTTCCTCTCGACGAAACACATCTCTGAGCAACACCGTCTTGACTCGTACCCTACAGGCATAATAGAAAGTAGACCAAAGAAATGTAACCATGAAGCATAGTTAGGAAAATTTATTACTTTCTTTAGACATCACTAAAGTGGTAGGCATTACTGTTGAGGCATGTGACGTCTAAAGTAGGAAGGCCAGCAGTGGTCCTAATAACGGCAAACTGAAGAGGTTGGTGCTAAGGGGGCTAAGAGTTGCAGTGATGCAAGTGCTCAAGAGTCCCTGCCCAAGGTAAACATCATGTAGTTCAACTATAAGCAGAGAGGCCTAACAGTTGAATGTCTATTGAGCTTGGATTATGGTGGGGGCTTGAGGATAGCAACTTTGTGGCTGGGCCACAATAGTGTTGGGACTCCAACAGCAGGTGCTGACAACGAAAGTTACTGCTAGAGTGATGGGTTGTAGTGGCAGTAGTTTTGGAAGGTTAACAAGATGTCCAATGACATCTGCAGCGGATCAACAAGATGTCAGGGATGGTAGTGTAGCATATGTTCCAGAGGGTGTTCTCTTGTCATCGTGAACTGCGTTCTAGAATTACCATGCATGCTCGCTTGTCTGAGTGATGGTGGATGCAAGTTTGGAATGTTGTGCCATGGACCCAATTTTAAGGTCCTGGTAGACTATCTAATGTATTGGTTTAAGGTCCCAACAAACCGCTATGCTAGATTAAGGTCCTAGCATACTTTTGTACTAGTTTATCATCGTAGCAGACAATGGATGGGCTAGTTTAAGGTCGTAGCAGACTGTCTGTGCCAGATTAACATCATAGTGGACATTTTGTGCCAGTTTATAGTCATGGTGGACTATCTATGCTAGTTTATAGTCATGGTCAACTATGGATGCTAGTTTATAGTTGTAGCAAACTACTTTCTTACCTTTCTTCTATGTTAGATGTAGTATGGCTTCAAGTATAAATGGTTCACAGGATTTGCAAACTCTCTATCATCCATGTCTGCTAGCTTGATGACTCCATTCTCATAGGCTTTTGTGACTACGAATTGACCTTTCCAATTTGCCAAAAACTTTTCTACATGTTCATGCATAGCTTTGAGGACTAGGTCCCCCTTTTTAATTGGCCGCCAATGTAGGTCTGCATGATGCTTTTATCGTTGCTTGTCTTGATACCATTCGATATGGCTTAGTGTTTGTGCATGTTCTTCCTCTAGGAACTCAAGATCGATGATCCTTGACTTGTTGTTTTGGGCTTCATTCATGACGCTTGAAAGGATCATCTGCAATGATGGTACCTACAATTCAAGAGGTAACACTACTTCAGATCCATAAACTAGGCTATAGGGGATCTTACCTGCAGCCATCCTACACATCGTACGGTAGGCCCAGAGCACATAGAGGATTTACTTGTGCCATCACCTCTCATTTTTGCTAAGAATTATTTTAATAAAGTTGATGATGGATTTATTTATAGCCTCTTCTTAACCATTAGCCTATGAGTAATATGGTTATGAAAAAGATTGCCTAATGTCAAGGTTGCTACAAAAGGTTCTGGTTTCCACACTGCTAAACTGTGGACCAGTATCTATCACAATAGTCATGGGAAGACCAAACCTTATTATGATGTTGTCTAAGATGAAGTGGCAAACCTGTTGAGATGTAGTTTTCCTAAGGAAGATAGCCTCTGCCCACTTTGTCAAGAACTCGGTGGCTATAATGATGAAGCTATGCCCTGCGAAAGACTTAGGTGTTATGGGTCCTATGATATCTAGTCCCCATCATTGGAATGCCATGTGATCTGTATAGGGTGCAACTCAGTAGATGACACATGTATAAGGTTTGCATGATGTTGGCACGTGTCACACATTTTGACTTTAGCAAAGCAATCTCGTTCCATGCGAGGCCAATAATACACTAGGTGTCTGATCTTAGCTGCCATGGCCCTAGGAGCTATGTGTCCTCCACATAGTCTTTCAAGAAATTTTCTAATGATTTTTTGTGCCTCCTTCCCACCAAGGCAAGTTAGCAGTATTCCATCAAAGGAGCATTTACACAAGGTGTTATCTCCTACAAGGACATAATGTTATGCTCGCTTTTGGATTGCATCCCTTTGGGTGGGTGTTAAGCCATGTGGGGGTTCACCATGCTACAGGTAGGCTTTCACGTTAGGGTACCACTCTTGGGTGTTGATAGCACTTACGGAGGCCATCTATACTACTTGGATAATAGGGTCTATACACTCTATTATCGAAGCAGGTAGAGTTGCGAACAGGTGTGGTGGCACATTTAACGCTAGCATAGCTAAGGCATCAGCTACAATGTTTTTGCTACATGGCACATGCTGGATGTCTATTGTGGTGAGCTTTTTTAACAAGTTTTTGGTCAAATCATAGTAAGGTTGTTAGTGTGAAGCCTTACAGGTGTAAACTTCAGTGATTTGATTGACAATAAGTTGAGAATTTCCTTGGATTTCCAAATGTTGAATCTTTAATTGCTGGGTAGGTAAGAGGCCCCTAAGGAGTCCTTCATACTCAGCTGCATTTTTCATACAAAGGAACGCAAAGTGATAAGAAAAAGATTACATGTCCCCCAAGGAGAATGTAATGACAGTAGCAACACTACCACCTTGTGTGGTTGAGGCATCGTCGAAATGCAAAGTAGCCTCAAAATGCAATGGTACAAGGTTGACACTGCTAATATGTTCATCAAGAAATTTAGGTTCAATGGTTGCTTGATCATCAACGGGTGATGTTGCAAGCTGCGTAGCTATCGCTTGTCCTTTCATTAATGATTGGGCTATATAGTGTAAACTGAATTCTATTGTTATTTCTTTCCATCAGGCTATCCTGCTACTTTCATATACGTTATTTGTGA
The DNA here is from genome assembly GCA_015680685.1 of Gnetum montanum. Lineage (NCBI taxonomy): Eukaryota > Viridiplantae > Streptophyta > Gnetopsida > Gnetales > Gnetaceae > Gnetum > Gnetum montanum. The sequence goes on along the minus strand of MNCI01010591.1, from coordinate 25,720 downwards.
TAGCCCAAAGTACATTGCTTTTGCATATGATGTTCACTTGGCTACGAAATAGATAGTGTCTCCACTTCTTTAGTGCAAACACTAGGGAGAGACAATCCCTTTCCACTTCATTGTATTTGGCTTCATATGCTATTAATGCATGGCTCAAGTAATAGACTAGGATTTTAGAGCCATCTTCTCTTTTTTGGCATAATAGCGCTACGATAGATGTGTCTGAGGTGGTGAGGTAGATGTAGAAAGGCTCATCCCTCTGTGGTGGGTAAAAAGTTGGGAGGTATAAAAGCTCTTTCTTTAAGTTATCAAAGGCTTATTGGCACTGTGTTGTCCATTTGAAGTTAACCCCCTTCTTCAATAAGTGTTGCATGGGGTGTAACTTGTTAGTCAACCTTGCTATAAACCTTCTAATGAACTGTATTCTACCTTGCAACCCATGCAATTATTTAAGGTTAGTAGTGGGTGCTAGGTTAATGATGGCCTTAACTTTGTCAAGGTCCACTTGTATTCTAGCCTGCAACACTACAAACCCTAGCATGCATCTGGTTCTAACACAAAAAACACATTTCTTTGGGTTAAGATGCAAATCATACCTATGAAAACATTCGAGGACTACCTCTAGATCCATGGGATGATCAATAGCCATCTTAGACTTGACTACTATGTCATCCATGTAATCGTTGAGTCTCTCTAGGAGGTAGTCGCTAAATATGTAGGTCATGACTTATTGATAGGTTGCTCCGGTATTCTTTAAATCAAAGGGCATCATAGTGTAAAAAAACGTTTTTCAAGGGGTCATAAACGTAGTTGTCAATTGATGCTCTAGGTTTATATGAATTTGATTGTAACTGGAGAACCCATCCATAAAGGATAATAACACATGACCAGCCATGGTTTCTATAAGTTGGTCGATACTTGGCAATGGGAATTCATCTTTAATCGTTGCTTTGTTTAGATCCTAGAAGTCTATACAGATTCATATACCTCCTATTTTCTTAAATACTACAATGATGTTTGATACCTATTTCAAGTAATCGACAGCGCGAATTAAACCTTCTTGGTATAGCTTAGTGATCTTGTCACATACAGCTAGTGTGATTTCTGGTTTAATTTTCTAAGCCTTTTGTTTGACTGGTTTGACACATGGGTCCAATACAATGTTATGTTGTATTAACCATGGGTCTAAGCCCAGCATGTCATGGTAAGACCATGTGAATACTTTGATGTTTTCTTGAAGGACTCTAGATATATCCTTTTGAATTTTTTCATCTAGGAGGGAAGTTAGTTTTAGTGTTTTTATTTCCTCCTTGGATGTTGTTATCGGTGCTTCGATGAGAGGGTCCTCAGTCACATCCCCAACCTCTAAGTCTAGGGCTTGAACCAAATGTTCGGGCCAATCTAGGGACATTTCCAAGGATGCTATAGTGTTATCAGTAGATGAATCCTAGTTTATTCACTCTAAGTTTAGATATCTCGCAAGCTTGCCATGAGGACCTGTCAATGCTAAAAGTGAGTGTAGATCATGCTACATGACCATCTTGCTCAACCTGCCACAATAAGAGTAGCCTGGTCAAGTGATACTTGTTTGTATCCATAGTGCATAATAATAAATAATTGTAAAGAAATAATGAAATATGCAATGATCATCAAATATTCATCCAAGTTTGCAAGTTACCAGTTTAAGGTCTTGGCAGACCGTGGCAGTTCCAGGCCTGGCGCCTTCAAATTTGGGCTTGATATTTCAAATTTAAATTTTCCAGCCATTTTCATACGGGTGAAAGTGCACATGAATTATTTAGGATTAAGGTACTAGCAACATTTATGCCAAGGTAGATATTATGTTATCACCTTGTTTATAAAATCACTAAGAACTTCAATAAGCATTCTTCAAAATTTTAAAACAAGTAAAAAATGAAAGGCTATTAAAGCTATAATTGTAAAAAATTAAATGAAATTATTGGATTTATTTTTCAAAAGCAATATTTATCTCCTAACTTCCTAAGTTAATACTCCCTAACTTGTTGGGCAAGTTACTTGGGAGAGAAGTTAGGTAAGATATTTTTGAATATGTAACTTCTCTACCTACCTTGGAACCCTATAAAAAGGCTTCAGGGGTTAAGGAGAAGGGGGACTTTTTGGGAGGACTTTTTGGAATGAATTTTTGGGGAAAGGTCTCATACATCACATTTTTCGAGATCATACTTTGGAAAGCTATTAGCTAGCACTTAGGATCTCACTTGAAGACACACTTTGGGTCTTGAGAAGAGCATTTTGTAAAGAATATTTGTAAAGAAGATTGCTTGTGAGATGGCTCGCTAAAGAAAATATTTCAGCCTCTTTGTCATGGTCCTGTGAGTTATGTATTTTATTTTTTTATTTTTTTTAAATTGTTTAGCTAGTGGTTTAGATAGTATCATCCTTGGCAAATAATTTTAGGATTTTTAGATTCCTCTTACTGTTCTTGTTTCCCGATAAGAATTTTTATTAAAATTTTTCCATAGAAGCATTTGTGTTTAAAAGCCTTAAGAGCATTTTAGTAGTAAATTTTGTTATTGTGCAACGTGTGGGAACTATTGTTGGGATTGTTGTAAGAGAGCCTCTGCTTGTAGTCATG
>MNCI01010591.1:5007-23087 GCA_015680685.1 Gnetum montanum | reverse complement strand
TTTGAACAATTCGTAGATATTGAATTTGGGATAGCTTTATTGCGAAGTGTTTACTCGTGTCATTTTACCTTGTTTAAATATTTGAGGTCTACACAAATCTGCTTTCTTTTCTTTTCTGTCTATTTCCATTGAATCTTGCTCTATTTCTAGTTTTCTTGTGGAACTATCTCTTTCTCTGGGGATAATTAGGATTATATTTGCAAAGTTATGCTCAAATGTTTTAACAAAATTTTATTTGTTCCAAGTAGGTATTATAAGGACCGTGTAGACTAGGCAGTTGAACAAAATAGGAAACTCTCAACAACTCACAGTACTTGGCATAGTTGGCTGAATCTCTCTCAAGTAAGTCATTTGTAGTTTACACACAACGAAATCGTTACATTTCACACAACCGCATGCCGCAACATCACACAAACATACTCACATTAACTACTGAGTTTATTTGGAGGTATCTGGGCCTTGGTGTTGCTAGAGACCAGCAGGCACCTAAATCCTGTTCAAGGACACTCATTGGCGGTCGCGTCCCAAACGGTCGCCAACACTACGCTAGAGTAAAATTGTGACATGAAAGTGTTATGCTATATGGGCATTCCATGTTACTCGGGGTTGGAAAATGACAAGTTCTTTTCACCGTGTTAGCTATAAATAGGGGTTTACCCTTTGTAAACTTGTCATTTTTTTTGTTAGAGCACAAAGCCCACAACTAGAGCATAGTGCAATCATGCTGAGAGAAAGCAAAACAGTGTAGTGTAGTAGCTAATAGCATCTACGGATGAAGCAATGACACCTAAAGGCAAACGTAAGCACTTAGGACTTGCTAAGGTGGATAAAGTCAAGGACATTTTGGGGTGCCTGACACAAGCACGTGTTGAAGTGTGCAAGGAGGCTCTGCCTGTTTGGTAAGTTGTTGCACCACCTTTTTTCTCAGACTTCTGCTATCATTATTATTTGAAATCCACGTCTTTTTCCATCATTTTGGTCATCGTTTTGGTTGCTATGCTGCCGTTGTTGCTAGTTTGCCACAGCGGCTATACAGATGTTATGTTATAGGTGCATGTGATATTGCCTCAGCTGCCATTGTCACGACTGCCTTGTCATGGGGGTTTGGGCAAGTCTTGATGGCTTAGTGCATGGCTAGCGTAGCGCACCACCCTCAGGAGGGTTTGGCCATCTGTGTGATTTGACAGATGAAATGCGTGTTTTTTGTAGTACAACACAAATTATTTTATACGACCAAATCATGGTTGGGATGACTGTAGCATAGTGAATTCTTACTTATCTACGCTTAGTGTCTTTATTGTGGTATGCCTGTATGTCATGAGGTCCGTAGGTTCCTCACCTTGCTATATTTTTGAGTCTGTAATATGTCTACATTGCTTAATTTATTTATTTTGTTGAGTTTTTCATATTAGTATGCTTATCATAGTGATGTGTTAATTATGTCATTGTATGGCTGCATGCCTAGTTGTTCCTATATGCTTGCTACATTACATGTCATCTAAGTGTTGTTGCACTATGTGAAGTTTGATGATCATGCTACACTGCGAGGCTTGCTTTGTTGTTTTTTGTTTGCATTGTGTTTTTTTTTTGCGACTACAAAATCATGTTATGCTACATGCAATGAAAATGTAATGCTACACTATACATAATTAGATGGTTATGCTATGCTACGTGTAAACTTCGCTCATTCATTATGCTAACGTTTGGTTCTTCATTATGCAGCGTCATGTTGAAATCCATTTTGATTGTCCTGAAAATTGTATGAGCCTTGTGCTGCCTTAGTGAACTAGTGGCCAATGTCCCTCCTCCTCATGCACATGTGGAGCGGTAGGTGGTCTAGTTCTGAGAGGGCACATGGAACTTCCTACAGTTCCTCGTCCAGCATTTTAGTATGATCGTTTGGTCACACTTATCGGCGGAGACAACAGCCACAATCACAGAAACCCTGTTGCCTAGGCCAAAATAAGGGATTTTGAAATTTTTGATTGATGGGTCAATCAGGAACGAGTAGGGTGAAGGTTCCAACTAGCATCCAAAAATCCTAAGAAGGTTCCAACCAGCATCCAAAAATGCCGAGTATAAGTGCGATCACTCATACAACACGTTTTTTGTTGCTTTTCACATGGGCACCTTCTTTCAGAACCCACCTGGAACCATTTACTTTGCTAGCGGGTGAGTTCTATGAAGGTATTTTGTCATGTAATCTATGCTACGCTAGACACAGGTATTAACAATGTATTTATGCATTTTTTATGCATTACCAAGTTTTTTATTGATAAAAGTGGTCTCCATAGTGACACAAACATCTTGGCGTTGGCACAGATGTCCCTAGGTGAGTTTTCCTCCACTGGGAATGTGCGTGCTAGTGTAATAGGCCAATTTGGGGGTGAGTTCAGAACCTGCACAACCTGGTAAAGTGTAAAGTGTAAAGAAGTTGGTTGGTTGGATAGGGAATGGGCATCCCTTAGACCGCTCACTGTCGAAGACATGTTGGTGGATCTCCCGCCATTTCCCATGTCGTTTAAATCTAGTATGCTAGAGTGTGAGTTCACTGTTACTTGTTCGAATGATGTTTACCTTTTGATAACCCTATTTTTTTGTTTTGTTTTTTTTTTTTTTTTGTGAATCATTTTAGTAGCAAAGAAATCCTAGGAGGTGATTGTGATTGCCTCCGGGCACAACGAGACCAACCTCTTTTTTAAGTACAGGGAGGTGGAGGAGACCGAGTGCTAGCTCTGCAATGTTGCCCCAACCATGCTGGTCCATAACCTTTAGGAGGCTAGGCTTATGGACTTATTTTTGGCTGTTAACTCAAGCATCCCTCCTACCGAAATGCTTTCCCAACCGACTCCTTCTCTGAAAAGGTAGATGACATCTACGCACGTGTTCACAGTGTGCATGTAGTATTTGATGTCAACGATTAATTGTTCGTGAATCTTTTCAGCATTCCTTCTAATGGTCTCCCCATGAGAGAAAAATCCAAGAAATATGCACATAATTAGGATGACATCGAGGAGTGGCTAAGGGCTGCAAAGGACCGAAAGGGGATCTATATGGAGAAAGCCAAGCTATGGGTGGTTAAATTGGTTTACCCTGTCTTTTGTGCCTATGCCTTCCCCAAGCTGCTATCCCAAGGAAAAATCATTGGGATTGAACAAGCTCAGATAATGAGAGATGTCATGGAAGAAGGGACCCATTACAACTAGGCCAGGCATCTTTTCAGAGGCATGCAAGCTGAAATGGTCAAGCTTCACGGGAAGCTTGAGTCCTGTTTCAACATGCACCATGCCTTTTTCCTAGCCTACTTACAACATATTTTGGAATTCTTAGTAGTCTAAGAGAATGGGTTCTAGGTACTACATGATCATAACCAAATTTCCAAACTGTGGATTTGCCAAGTCTTCCATACCACCTGATCTCAGGATCCCCTAGAAGCTATCAGGGAATCGTTCTTGATGATGATGAGGGATTGGGTGCCATGCAACTTTTAGGCTAAGGACAACATGGGAGAGGCACCCCCCATTACCACTGGTAGCATGACAAAGGGGGAACACCTCATTACAGAGATGGTAATGATCAAGCTGCAATGCAAGAGGTCTCGCCTTGCCAACGAGACCCCCTCGTACTAACAAAGACATGGGGAAGAAGCTGCAATTCAAGCATTGTAGAGTGCAGCCTCCGATTGGTAAATTTAGTTGTGTTTTTTTTGCTACGCTGCATTATGCTAGGTAGCATAGCATAGCATAGCAGCTACTTCAAGTTGATGTCATCTTCTTACTGCGATTATGCTTTATCAACTAAGGAACAAGAGAAAGAAGGTGGAGAAGAGGTAACGGCCCCTATGACAAGGGCAACTGGTGAAAATACGAATGCTCTGGCTATAAAGGAGGGGGTCCCAATAGGCAAATAAGGGGCCCCTTCTATAGAAGAAAGGGCCTCGGTTGGTGAAGAGGAGGTCTCCACTGATGAATAGGAGGCCCCTACTGATGAAGAAAAGGGCCTAGCCAATGATGAAGAGGCCCCTAGGGAGCAGGACAAGGCCCTTGTTGATGATCATTTTGCAAAGAGAAGCTTAGTGCTAGAGGGGCATATGAGCATCGAGGATGCTGCTATGCTATTGGGTCATCTAGAAGGAGAGGGGCTCCATTTCGATGTTGGTGAGTTTGACCACACATTTTACAATGTGCANGGGGGGCCCCCCCCCCCCCCCCCCGGCTATCACCGTTGAGGGTTTGCTGGGTAGGAGCTTGACACTGTCGTTTATGCTATTCATCATCCCTATTATGGTTCTCTCTACTTTAGATAACATGTCTTACCATGCAATTGATACCACCATTGACACTTCTGACCCATCCTCAATCCACCTATGACCATGGACTAAGACCCCTAATAAATTTACTTTCATGGAAGGGGTGGTAGATGACATGATCGACCGTTTGAGGCAGGTCAACCTAGAAGTGGGTAAGTTAAAGTGCTATAGTAGACTCTAAATTTTCATTGCATTCACCATGCCATTGTGACTAATGCATTTTTTATATGCAATTGGCAACCTCTCATCTCAAATGGGACCCCAAACGAGCGGTTAAGGTTGACGTCGTGCCTAAATTTCCACTAGAGGTGACCGAGGTACCTCCTCATGTATACGATGAGGCAAGCCAATGTGCCTTGTAGTAAGCACGCTCCTTGTGGAAATGTAGGCATGTGAATGAAGACCTCTAGAAATGGGTTTAGAGTCTTGAGAAGGAAAAGGCCAACCTGACCGCTGAGGTACGAGATCTCTGTTCCAGGAATGAATTCCTATTGGCCCGAGACACGACTGTTATTGACTATGCAAGGTATTGGATGGCCATGCAGCACAACAATCAAGCCACTCATGAAATAATAGATTTGCACATGCAAATGGACTTATCAGCCTAGAAGAACCAAGACTAGAAAGATTACAGTGCCAAGGTTTACAAGTGAGGGAAGGCACAGAAAAATCATAAGCATATGTATAAGCTAGAACAAGCCACCTACCATAACCAATAAAGGGATCCCTCAGTCAAGTTACATACTTATGAGGTATTCGTTGACATTATTGGCGCTTCTAGGGCTTACTACAAGTTCATGCAATAGGTGACAATGAGCGAATCTTCCGAAAGGGAAGTGACCTTCCCTATGGGTGAAATTGTCACTGCCTTCCCTCACTTGTGATGATCCAAATTGTGATGAATAGGGGCACTATCATCACCTAACCCTTTTTAGGGTCATCCTTAATGGACTCATCATGGAATGTCAACTAAGATGGTGATGGTTCTTCAGGTGAAGTAGGGAGCATAACCACATGGATTTCCTTCTCCTCTGTCGGCATGTTTTCGTCAACTAGTATGGACGTTAACATGTGGACCAAAGCCTCGCGATGTGTGGTTGAAGTCATTGCCAAATCGTACAGGCTCAAGGTTTTGTTTTTTTTGTTTTAGAGCCTGTTTGACCTGAGTAAGGGCACTTAGGAGGTCTTGCCCACCTTCCTATTTTTTACTACCCCTCTCTTCCTCCATTCATCCTAGAAGATGAATTTCCTGAGGAGGAGTAGTTTCAGGTTTAGGGCTAGATCCTTTTGGGTGGGGTGGCGATGATCGTGTGTGCATAGTGGCATTAACTTTTGGTGATGAGGTGAGCGTAGATGTAGAGGATGAAGTGGTAGGCTTGGAAGGACCTAGGGAAGTACACTCCTTGGTCATTTCTTCCATGGGATGCTCTTCCTATTTCCTTGAATGGGAAGGGTGCGATGCCATCTTGTGTTGGCTTTGTGAGATGGGGGCAGTTGAGTGCTTTGGCCCCCTAATGATGAATGGTATTTGTTGCATTACTGTAGGAAGTGGTGTAGTTTTGAATACTAAGGGTGTAGGAGAGGATGTCCAAGGAGGAACCTTAAGGATGAATGGTTGTTGCAGTGTCTTTCTTGCTATTGTTGGTGTGGCTATGCTACGTTGAGGTATACAAACCATAAACGGCTGCTGCGGTGGTTTTGGATTACCTTCTACACCAATCATGTTGATAATATACCCCATGTCATTAGCATTGAGGGGGTCCTTGTAAACATGCGTGGATTGATTCTCGGGGTGGATAAGGTTGCTTTTGTCCAACACCAACTTCCCTTGATTAATCATCCTTTGAATGTCATCTTTCAAGGCTAGACTGTAATCCATGTCATGAGCACAAAGTTGGTGGTAGTCACAAAAACACTCCAACCTGAAATTCTTAGGAACTGGAGGCTCATTGGGCATAGCCAAGGAGGGGGTCCTAAGGAGTTTGCAATATCGCTAATGTCTTTTGGTTGCCTCCTCTAACATTTGCTTATGTTGGATGTACCTAGCCCCCAAGAATTACTTCAGCAATTCTGAAGGCTTGATAGGCAAAGGCATGTATTTGGAACAATCTTTACGCTTGAAGTTTGGTTTAGCTGGGGTTGATACCTTTGGTGCCAATGTGAAGGGTTGGGCAGCATTACTTGGGTTAGGTGTAAGGTTAGTTAATGTTGTTATCACTTTCTTGTTATAGTTGTTGTTGAGCTTGGCCTTGTTTGCCACGGTGACCACTGTGGCCATTGCGGATTTTCCCTTCTCTTTGTCCTTTTTAATGTATGCATTTTTATATCCAACATAGGCTGGGTCGTTATTGGCCTCAGCTGCATCTTGGATGCTTTTTGTTTGGGAAAAAGCTTGACTGAGGGAGCATGGGGCTAGGTAATATAGCTTGGATTTGATGAAATCATTCACTGCCCCCTTGAATATGGCCAGTAAATGGCTCTTCGCGATAGGCTCACGGATCTTGTTCAAGGTAGTGCTCCATTGCTGTATAAATCATTGCACTAACTCCAGCAGGTCTTGCTTAACACCCATCAACTGGTCCAACGTGACTTTGGGCTTTTAGTTATACTTGAAGTGGGTCACGAACTAGGTCAATAGCTCCCCCAATATCGAGATGGAGGAGCATGGGAGCACACAGTACCAGTCTACGGCTTTACCTATTAGAGACAGAGAAAATATGCAGATAATGGTCTGTGGCCATTATTGCAGCAACAAAGACTCAGATCTGAATGTGACTAAATCTGCATTAGGATCACCCTCCCCATCATATATTTTGAAGTGGGGGAGTGGCATCCCAGCAGGTAATGTAAGTATAGGAACCACTAGGCTAATGGGGTCATCATGGTAGAAATCCATGACTTGTATTGTGTTAGAACCGGTGGCTTTGAGGCATTTAACCTCTTCAGTAAGGGTCTAGATAAGTTGAAATTCTTGATCCAGACATGGAGATGACACATATGGTTATGGGGTTGCAAGGGCAACCATCGTTGGCATTGTAGTAGGGGCAATGGATTGGCTCACTAGGTGTGCTATTGGGGCTACCCTTGCGAAGGGTGTCATCCATGAGGTCCACCACCCTGTGGGTGGTGCTACTGGAGTGGTAGTCGCTAGTGGTGTTGCAAGGTTAGCCATTTGTATGACTGATGGAATGGGCCATAGTCCCATGCTTGGTTGTGACACCTATAGGACTTGGTATGCTTGGTGGTAAGGGTAATGTGACATCTGGTGGGGTTGCGAAGGAGGGAGCAAAGTGGCTGGGGTCCATCACATAGTTGGGACTAGACCTACCGGTAATGATGAAATAGATGCAGATGATGAAATAGGAGCGAAGGCTCTGAGAAACTTTGAAGTAGACATGATGTGTATGTAGGGCACTGTAGATGTGATTAGTGCTTGGTACAAGGACAAGACAGAATGAGGAGGGAGAGTGCCCAGGTATGAAATTGAGGGAGGCACATGCTAATACACTGAGGGTGCAGGATGGCTGCCCATGGTTGATGAAAATGTAGATTGAGGTGGATTTATGGTGATCACAAAGGGACCTATCACAAAAAGTAGGTTTGACCTTAAGGTCGTAGTGAGAAGGATGGTCACAGGGTAAGTCTGACCACTTGCCTCAGACTAGGAGTCCAGATCTTCCTATCCATTCTGAAATGCTTCATCATAATGGGAGGCTGCATCCCACTCCCTAGGCTTACTAAATCATAGCAACTGATCGAAGATCCACTGATACATCTTCATTAGGGGGATGGCAATGTCAGGGTTAGGGACAAACTCCCTCCCGTTCTAGTAAAGGAACTTGAAACTACATTTGAGCTCGAGTTCTTGATGATCCAGGGCTAGATCTACTTGGATCTTTGTATAGATAAAGTCATAATGCTCTGCATCTTGCACCAAGTGATAAATGTTGAATCCTAAGGGATTGGTGTGGCACCATCACTAGGCTAGGTGCTTTGGGCTGGAAAAGGAGCCTCAAGGCTCGAGGTAGGAACAACAGTTGTTGTTGGAATCATCTTGCATGTTAAAAAAAGGAGATTAAAAACTAGAAACACAAAAATCGATGGGAAATGGGAAGCTTTTCATCATTGTAACCAATCTGCATCACACTATGCGTAAACAACCATGAAAGGGTGTCACTAAAACACCACAAAATTTTGGCCTAGCACTTTTAGACAAGAATCAAGTTAAGTCATGTTGCTGCCCAACATGAGTACAACGTGACCAAACTTGAGAGCCGCCAAAATAGCATGAAATGACACATAATGGAGTGAGAAATGGAGCAAGCAAGGTCCCCTAGGAGCCCACAGATGATTACAGCAAGTCTCGACATCAAAAATCAAAATTTTCAGCCCCAAAAAGTGCAAGTTTGGTCACACACACTTTGGTCACGCTGCCCAGCGTATGACCAGTGTGTGTATAGTGTGACCAACTTCTGGAGCCCCAAAATTAGGTTCAAACAGCCTAGATTCAAGCACATGGACCCTCCATAAGTTTAATCGATGCCCCTTGTAGCTCCTAACCTTCAGAACTCTGAGATTCAGCCCCAAAAATCACATGTTTTGAGTCATTCTTGGTTAGTCACGCTAAGGTCACATTGCACAGCGTGACCACAGTGTGACCAAACAAGAACAGTTCAATTCAGGCACCTCCAGGAAGAATTTTAACATGAATTTGACTCTCAAGAGCTAGGAAACAATTTTACATGTTCACAAGTGCTAGAAAATCAAAATTTTGGCCTCAAATATGACACTTTCAGTTGTTCACGCTGGGGTCACATTTTGGTCAGGCTGTACAACGTGACCACAGTGTGACCAACCAAAAATAGTTAAAACCAAGCAATTTTGGGCAAGTTTTCATCGTGGACTACATCCCGAGAGGACAGGTAACAAGCCTACTTGCTCATAGGCCCCTGAAAATCCAACCTTAGGCTTCAAATGGTGCATTTTTAGTTAGTCACGCAGAGGTCATGCTGCACAGCCTGACCATAGTATGACCAAACAAAAATAGTGTAAAACAAGTAGTTTCAGGAAGCATCTTTGACATCTGAGTAGCCCCCAAGGATCGACAGCACTCATACATGTCTGCAGGCTTCAAAACTTTACGATTTTGTCTTCAAACGTGCAATTTAAGCTTGGTCAGGCTGGGGCCACACTTTGGTCATGTTGTACAGCGTAAGCACAGCGTGAACAAACTAAATAGGCCTGAAATAGAAATAAAATGGAGTCAAAATCAACACCCAAACCACCTTGGAGAATAGGCAGAAGTCAGGCATCAAAAAGGGGGATCAACGTCCAAAAATTAGCTCAAAAATAGAGCACAAATACTTGGTCACGATGGGATCACACTTTGGTCACACTGCATAGCATGACCAACCAAAATAGAGCTAAAATATCCTATAAACGAGCTTGAATTTGACAAGCACCATCCTCTAGACCTCAGGCATCTAGATCCACTCTTGGAACAAGCTATAGAGATTGAAAGTGGGCTCCAAATTCATCATTTTTGTTTCATATGCTAGATGATCACACACCAAATGTTGGACGCTGACACTAAGATCCTAGGACACGCCAGACCACAGTTTCAGAAGGCCAGAGACACAATTCTTTTTTGTAACATAAAGATTTTTTAGTAAATTTCAAAGTCTTTCAGCTTGCCAAGGTCATACGTCGTGGGTTTCATACGCCAACGTAGAAGTTGGTCATGCTAGACATTATACATTATAACATTTCGTGCATCTGGTCAACGCACACACCTATCACCCAATCCGAATTTTTCTCACACTGCAGCCATTGATCTTCTCCCAGATCTGAATCTCATGCCCAAGATCCTATAAATCCCCTATTTTTCCACTAGATGAGGGTGGAAAAACTAGAATCTTACACACTGAGGAAATCTGGGCATCAATCTCATATGCTGGGCTTCATACAAACTTGGGCACTGTACACCTACAATCCAAAACCTGCATCTTCCCAACATCCATTCTCATCCATCAGGGCTAAACATCCACCTTGCGACCAATCTGTGACTGCGTTCTGACCAGTGCACATTGTAATTGTTTATCAATACAAACAGTTTGCGTTATTGCCTAGATTCTTGTGGTTTACATTAATTTTCCTATTCAGAGTTTTCCTATTTTCATTATTTAAACATTCTACATTCATTTTCATTTGTTTACGTTTAGTTTTACATTTCTTTACATATAACCCAATGGATTGGGATTGTGTACATCCGGGGAAGTCCTCATTTGATCCGTGTGCAGACCATTCAAGGCACTCTACCTCCGTTGATTTCCAGCTTGCCCTCAAGTGAAGGTAGGGTCTTACTGTTTCATTCGTAGATCTCTCGGCATCTATTCATTCTAGCCTCTCGCTGATGATTTTAAGCAGTATAGTAAAATGATGCTAGAAGGAGGGCCTTTTCTCTGTTAGATTTGCCTCTTAGCATCCCAGATCTAGCGTTCACACGCTGCTGTGATTCTCAGCATTCCTACACTACCTTGTTCCCAGCGTTCAGGTGTTGTTTCCTACTGATAAATCCTATTTTCTAGTCCAGATGTTGTTTCAGAGTTTTCCAGGCACGTTCCTACTTGAATCACAGCATCCTACACTTCCTCTCTTAAATCCAGATGCTGCCCTCAGCATCTTGCACTCTTTGACAGTTTTAGACATTGTTTACAGCGTCCCTCATCCTTCTCTCTTTTTTGACACTATTCACAACATCCAGATCTAAGTTTTCTTCATAGACACTACATCTAGCACTTAGTTTTCTCACTTAGATATCCCATCCAGCGTCTAGACATTGTTTGATAGGTTAGACACTGCACCATCATTAATTTACATTTCAACATTTCTGTTTATACGCCACACACTATATTACACCACTCCTTTGGCATACACACCCTTTTTTTCTTAACATTAGCACCATATGCTACTCCTTACCCTACCTTATACGCTGTGCACATTAATTATACGCTATACCTCTTGAAAATCCTTATACACTACCTCTGGTGTTCATACACTATACGCTGAAACTCCTTTATACACTATTCAAAACTTAGCCATATTTCCTCTCTTCAACACTTAGCCACATTTTCTCTCTTCCACACTTAGCCATATTTTCTCTCTTTCACACTTAGCCATATTTTCTCTCTCTAACACTTAGCCATATTTTCTCTCTCTGACACTTAGCCATTTTTTTCTTTTGCTTACACTAATACATCTAGACACTTTGACAATGAACCCTATGCACACTAACACCACCACCATTCCCATCACCGAATTCAGCACTACAATCTCGGGTCCCATCACTGCCATTAAGTCCATGGTTGCCCTTGGTGAGATGAACTTTCAGGGGCCACCTTGCTGGCCATTGAGATTGCAAGGTAAAGATCCCACGTTCACCATCTTAACACCTGAACAATATAACTTTATTTGTGTTAAAATCCAAGCTAACTTGTCTGTTGACCAAGCTGAGCTGGAAGCAAAGAGACACTATGAGCTAATTTACAAAGGAGGTCATGACTTCATTCCCACTACCTACGATGTCATCCCCCTCACTGAATCCCACCATGAAATCCTATCCCAGCCCCTCATGGCCAGGAACCAAACCTCATGCCAACCCTCCATAGAACCTCAAAACAAAGATGAAGAAGATAATTTTGCGGCTTAGTCTGAACATGGGGATTCATACCATACTCTCAGTTTTCATACTTATGTGAACCTGTTATTTCACCCATTCATGGGAGAGACCATGTCTCTTCATGTAGTTAAAACCACTCAAGCACATGTGCCCCACAAGAAGTGCCCACTCTTATTCCCACTCTCCCTATGAATGATACTCAATTCAATGTATCCATCCCCACTATTCCTCTGGTCACCACATTATCCCCTCTCCTACAAGTACAACCCCAACAACCCCCCTCTCAAACTAATGTAGGAGTGACTTTCCCACCCCCAAGTAATTGGGATGCCATCTGTGATACCCGCTTCCACATCTACACACTTCATCCTATGAGTGCAAGTTCATACCACACCCTTAGCTCCTCCAGTACAACACCAGGTACAAAGTCTTCCTTCGCAACCCACAATTGGGCAATGGCCCATCCTAGTTGTCCACTCACAACAATTTGTTCCACAACCCACAATTGGCCGATGGCCCACCCCTGTCGCTTAACAACAACCTGCACCTTACGGTATGCTGCCCTTAGTAGCGTCCACTGTAAATATTTCACAAGTTCAACCTCCAACCACTCAATTTTATTCTTTCCCACCCACTGCACAATAGTCTAATTTGTATGGCACTCAAACTAGCCAACCTGCTACTCCACCAAGCATCCAAGAATGGGCTGAAGCAAGAAAGATGACGCAAGAGCTCACTGATGAGGTAAAACACCTCAAAACCACTAACAATGAAGAGCTTAAAGTATTATACTTTTACCAAGATGATCCTATTAGCTCTTCGGTCCCACCATTAACCTTACCCAAAGGAGTTTCTTTTCCTCAACTAACCAAATACAATGGGAAAGGAGACCCCAACGCCCATCTAGTCACATTTAGACTAGAATGCCTGTTACTTTAGGCCTAGCCCCATGCAATCTTGCTTGTGTTCACCATGTCCCTCACTGGTAGATCATTAGACTAGTACTGAGCCTTGCCTCGTAACTCCATATCCTCTTTGGAGGATCTCTTACACCAGTTCGTTACTAGATTTAAATACAACCTGAAACCTGAAGCAACCTTGGACAGTCTAATACTGGTAAAACAAGCACCTCTTGAACCTGTACAAAAATTTATCCAAAGATGGAGTGCCACACTCAATGAACTTCATGAGCCAATCCTAGAAACATACCTTCTTACAATTCTTAAGGGAGCCATGAATGATTTTGTCAAATCAAAACTGTACTATCTAAATGTGGGCATGCTAAGCCAAGCTTTTGTATAGATTAAAAACATAGAAGAGGCAGCCCAAAATAGCCATGACCTTGCTTACTCAACCTTTAAAAATCAACACACTAAAAAAGATAATGAAAAGGCTAAAGAAATAGTAGCAGCAGTAGCGGAGACTCAACCTACCAACGTGGGACAACAACGCAGACCACCGATTGCTCCCGTTAACTATGAGAGAACTGCTCCTGCACACACACTTGAACCATCTACCATGCCAGCTACTAACACGAGTCATGCACGTACGTTTGAGAAGAAAGACCCTGCTCAATACACACCACTCCCCATGAAGCCTTCCCAGTTGTTAGATCAACTTTTGAAGGCTGGGGCCATTAAACATAAGCAGTTATCTCTGGCGGTAGCCGAGAGACACGACCAATTCTGTGAATTGGTCAAAAACCCAAGCTTGGCAACACCAAATGAGCCTCCTATTCCAAGAGGCTTTAGACTAGATCGATTTTGTGAGTACCATCTACAGAATGGGCATGGTACTAATTATTTTTTCACCCTCAAACAAGACATACAACGTATGATTGATAGGGGTGAAATAACATTTGATGATGCCAGCCCTGTTAAACTACAGAATCAATCTATGGGCATGTACAAATATCCCCTTAATACTAAGGAAGCTTCTTACGTTATTAACACAATCCATGTTAGAACTGAGCAAGAAATTCCTAGAAAACCTTTCATTATTCATGTCCCTCCTATAGTGTCAACATCATCCCCATAATATTTTTACCCCACATACAATCCTCCTACACCTCAAAAACCATTTGTCATTCATGTACCCCATGCCAATGCAACCACAAATGTGCAACCACCTACCCGGCCCACTCCCTTTGTGGTCTAGGTGCCACCCGCGGTTGCAACCATGGAGGTACAACCATAAAACTGACCAACTCCCTTCATAATCAGAGTACCCAAACACCCTAATCTTCAACCTCCTACTCCTCAACCACAAACCAAACTGACCCTGTTCATCATCAGGGTGCCTAAACACCCTAACACACAACCACCTCCAACTATTCAACTGCAACCTGACCTGCTCCATTTGTAATCCAGGTCCCAAAACAACCTGATGTTCAAGCTCCAATGGTTCCCCTAGGACCTTTGCGAGAATGCCTCGCTAACAGACTTACTAGGGAATAGTTGGAAAAAGAACGTCGAAGTCTTGAATTGGGGCCACCAAAACCCACTCCCTTAAATGTTGTACCTATGGCTCCAACAACTGATGAGCTGAGCATGAGCCACAAAAACAAAAAATTAGGAATGCCAGATACATGACACCCAACCATCACATTAGACCACACAAAAACCATTCCACAAGAGATACAACTGTTGGGTTCAATGGACCAAGCCTCAACCAGCAATAACATACCAAATAGTAAAGACTTGGCCAGTGCCCTAGCCTAGGTCACACAAGCGCTTAAACAAAAAAACACATCTTTAAGCTTGCATGACCTAATAATGACTTCTCAAGTTCATCTTGAAGCCTTAGTACACATGTTAACATCGATCCCATTCAATGAAGACTTACCTAGAAATGAACCTTCCATTAATGTGGTAATGTCCCCATATCAAGGATCAAGAGCTACATCACTAAGCTTGAAAATGGATAATATAAAAATAGATGAAAAAATAGGAAAGGTAACCACTACACCCATGTTCATAACTATACAAGTAAATCAATTTAAAATACATAGGGTGCACATAGATGATGAGGTAGCCACGAACATAGTACCATACCCCATCATCAAAAATTTAGGGCTAATTGAAAAAATCAAACCAACTTCCACGACATTCTTGAAATCGTTCAGTGGATCACGCGTAGTTGTCAAAGAAACACTAACTTTGGATTTCATAGCAAGGGACCGGTTCCCCACGTCAACTAAATTTGTAGTCATAGAAAAGATGCCTGGATTTAACTTGATATTGGGATGACCATGGTTAGCCTAATTAAAAGCGATATCCTCACCCATCCACCAAGAGATTCACCTACCTTACAAGGGCGGTGAAATAATTATACATGGTGATGCGGCTACGTCTAACATTTCATTGCACATAGACATAAACCAAGGCTCAAAGGTTGAATTTGATGAATCTAAATGTGACAGCACTATCCCTAAATTTAAGCAAAATGACATCACAGATGAACCTAAACAAGACAATAAACCAGATAAAACCTAGATTGATAACCAATCTCAAAACCATGATCCCCCAGAAGATATGGAAACATTACAAAACGTGGAAACATCGGAGCATGCTGACATAGGAATCATTCCCCCAGAAGTCTCATGGTCAGAATTACCATTTAACATAATTAGCAAAGGAGATGCTGAATATACGATTATACCAACATGCCCAACACACCATGTCAATCTTCAAAAATTAAAGAAGCTACTCAACCGTTAAACAACTACACGTCTGAAATGACGTTAAACTACTACACGTCCTCAATGACATAAAACTAGCCATGGTCAGGAATGGTTGGTTCATTTTAAAACCCACTGAAATAGTTTAAATCTCTCTTATTTTCTTGTGGCCTAAAATGGCCTTAAGCTAGAATGTCATTGCCAAAGCCCATTGTGAATTTAAATTGACACGCATGACCTGAAATGACCTTAAACTAGAACAAGTTACATTTTCGTTTCTTTAAAATTACATTCTTTGTTTGCATGCATAGTTGCACCCTTGCTTTACAAATTATTGTTCCCCTTATATTTCTTCCACACTATTATCATTTTAGTTACATTCACACTTATATTTACAAACAATTAAACAACAAAAAAAATATAAAAAAATATAAAAATAAAAATAAACAAAAATATTTTGTGTTTACAGTTGTGTTTATCAAAAGTTTGGACAAAACTTTTAAAAAAAACTTGAATAACATAAAAAACAACAAAAAATGTATAAATGTATAAATGGAATAATATCAAATGTTAACATTGTATCATACATTTGCTTTATACAATCCACAAAATTTCAACACACAAAAAAAAACATAACTAAGTTAACAACAATGATAAATTAAATTAAACATCAGCGCTAGGAGGGGCTTGATCCCCAAACTCATCCACATCATTGGATCGCGCTCCACTAGGGCCACCATCATAATCATCATGTCCCTTCAAAAAATAGAAAGTAAAAAAACAAAATAATAACTAATTAGTAAAAGATGAAAAAATAGCATTAACTGGAAAACAACAAAAAGCGTTACTAGATCAAAATACTTACAAATGAAGAAGGTCTGAGCCTGAACTATAGACGACAAAGAATCTCTTCTTTTGGTACACATGACCAATCTTGTTCTTTGATGCCGAAATCAACATTGGCTATGGCTTTGCCCTTGTCCACAGACGTCCATGTGGGACGTTCAAGAGGAAATTGGCCTACTGAAACCTCCCCAAAAGAAGTAGTGATGGATCTCTTAGGAGACCCCTCCACTATAGTGCACTCAACAAACTTATCATAGGAGGATCGTAGACCCACACCCTCAACAAACCTTTCTAACTGACGTTGTTCAATCGACGCTTCTTTTAGCCATCTCTTGTATTGGTATTTGTGGTCTTTCTAGTCCTGGCCCCATTTTCGTACCTTGGTAGTGAAGGCTTTCCAATCTTGGCATTTTCGGTTTAGCAAATCTATTTGAGCGCTTTGCTAAGCCAGCTCCCGATTCACCTTTAGTTTGCTATTTAACACATTCCAATATCTGGCATAGGTGATCTCAAAAGTTCACCAAGTACTGTCCCCCACCAACTTAGCAGTCGCAAACTCATAACGTGATTTGTAATCGTTTCTTTCCTCTGTTACCTTGGCATTATTGTTTTCAACTATTTGAATTTTCTGCCATAGCTGTTCAATGGAACGTCTGCAAGTCCAAAGAGATTTAGCATTTTGCACCATGCATCTGACAACTACATCATAAATCTTCCTTGGAACTTGCCTAATCTTTGCAGGAAGTTCAGGTAGGCCATCGATATGGGTGGCCTCAGACAGGTCCCATTCAAGTTTTGTACCTACCAATATAAGAAGCATAACTCAGCCAATCAAAAGTTAAGACAAGTTAAAATAGAGTAACTCAAGTCACTAAAAGCATGTACCTAATTCAGGGTCAGCCTCCTAAAGGCAATTAACAACTTCATTGACAATGTCAATAACAAAGTCCACTTTGTTAGGCATTTCAGTCCATGGTTTAGGTTCATTCGTTGAGCCTGAATGAGCCTGGGTAGTCGTTTCAGCTAGTGCTTGTACTCTAGGTACGTTTATTCAAAGATTAGGAGCCTCCGCCATTTTAGCGCTTAAGCCTTGTAATAACAAAACAAAATCCAAACATCAAAAAAATAATAAATATATATATATATATGGCAAACATACCACAATAAATAAAACATACCAAAGGCCCTATTGGCGACCGTTTGGGACGCGACCGCCAACGAGTGTCCTCGAACAGGATTTAGGTGCCTGTTGGTCTCTGGCAACACCAAGGCCCAGATACCTAAAAATAAACTCAGTAGTTAATGTGAGTATGTGTGTGTGCTGTTGCGGCATGTGGTTGTATGAAATGTAACAATTGCATTGTGTGTGAACTACAAATGACTTACTTTAAAGAGATTCAGCCAACTTTGCCAAGTACTGTAAGTTCTTGAAATTTTTCTATTTTGTTCGACTCCTAGTTTACGCGGTCCTTATAATACCTACTTGTAACAAATAAAATTTTGCAAAAAAATTTGAGCACAACTCCACAATATACTCCTAATTTTCCCTAGAGAAAGAGATAGTTCCA
>MNCI01010589.1:729564-744564 GCA_015680685.1 Gnetum montanum | reverse complement strand
TCCACAACTCATACTAACCCTAGGCCTATAAATACCCCTATGCTTCATGTTTTAAGGATTGGCATTTTCGTTTAGCAGTTGGTATTTTGGCATTGGAACTCTTGCACCCAAGAACCCTTAGGATCCTGAAGAACTTTGGGACACCACTGGACAATGTTGCACACCACTACAGTGCCATCGTACATCACCCAATGCACCACACATCATCTTAGCCCATTGGACACCATGGCAGCCAATTCGGTAGGCTCAAACTCTACAATGGACATCAATTCTTCATAGCCAGATACCCTGAGACTATGACTACACTACCTACTACACCTTTTTGTACACTACATACCTCCTAAATGTTTCTTTCTAATTGACTACACTCCCCCCAGTTTGGGGTGGTGCCTTTCTCTCTTGCTCACATGTTATGAATTTTTTATAGTTTTTCTTATATGTTAGCATTCTACTTGCATTTTTCACTATTTAAGAAAATATTCACACATTCACACCCTTGTTTTTACATTTGAAACCATTACTACACTCACACCTAAAAACATCACAAAACATCGTGTCTCCTTTAACACCCATTTCGTCATAACACTCATAAGTCCTAGTTCAATCAACAAGACCATCCTGGGCACCTTGCCTCTATTACCAGTAGGCCCTTGTGTAGAAGTGAGGTTAAGACTATGTGACCATCGACCTCTCGGTATCCCATTCTAGCCTCCAATGTTTTCAATCACTACACAACTCATAGGGAGAATAGCATATAGGAAGTTTTCATGTTGAGTGGTAGGCCTAGAGGGCATCGTTGAGTTTTGTGTTTCACTCTTTTCTATATTTGCTAATTTTCTCGTTAGAATCTTTGTGATTTGGCTATTTGTAACCTCAACTTAACCATTGGCTTGGGGGTGGTAGGGTGTTGTTAGTCTATGTTCAACCCCCAAGCATTGCATGAGTTTTTGAAAGCTAGTGCCTATAAAGTGGGTTCCATTGTCAGATATTAATGCACATGGCACACCAAACCTATTTACAACATTTTGTTGTACAAATCAAGTAGTAGTAGAATATGTACAATTGGTGATCGTTGCTACTTCTACCCATTTTTTACAATAGTCAACGACGACTATGATGTAAGCTTTTTCATTTGACATGGTTGTGATGGGATCCATGAAATTAGTGCCCTAGATGTTGAAGAGTTCCAGTGGTTGAATAAACTACAAAGGTCCCTCTATTTGAGTAGTTATTCCACCATCTCATTGATAGCATTCACAAGAGTGGACATATTGGTGAGCATCCCTAAATATTTTTGGCCAATAACACCCTACCATCAGGATTTTAATGGTTGTGCATCTCCCAGCATAGTGGCTCCTACAAGGACCCTCATGAGCATCCTATAGAATGCATAGTTGATCAGCATTTGGGACACACCAATGAACCAGGCCATTGATGCACGCCTTGTAAAGGTGTTTATTGATCTCCATGAAGCATTTTACCTAATGAAGAAACTATTTTTTCTCCCAGTGGTCAAACCCTTATTACATCTCTTGAGTGAGAAAATAGGTAAGAATGCCATCATACCATTTAGGCTTAGTGGAAAATTGTTCAGTTATAGCCCCAACGAAGAGGAGTTCATTAGGAAATAGATCAGATAGTGGCCTTTCAACCTCTTTATTATCCCATCACAAATGAGATAAGTGGTTAGCGATCAAATTCTTATTTCCCTTTCAATCTACCATCATAAGATTGAATTCCTGTAACATCACTAGCCACTATATGACATAGGGGCTCATTGTTGGCTTGTTCATGAGGAAGCAAATGTCACTGTGATCTGTGTGCAAAAATACCTTGTATCCAAGAACATAATTCCTAACTTCTCTAGATCAAACACCACTACCATTAATTCTCCTTCAGCTACTAGAATGCTTTTTTAGATTCATTGGTCTAGACAAATGGAGCATCTTTCCTTGTTAGCTCAACCAATGATTTTGCAATCTTAGAGAAATTCTCTATGAATCATCAGTAGTAGCTAATGTATCCAAGGAATGACCAAACATTTTTGATAGTTTTTAATTTATAGGTAATTCCTTTAATGACCCTTATTTTATTAGGGTCAACCTTAGTTCCTGCTTGTGAGATTTTATGCCCCAATACAATGCCCTGCTAGACCATCAAATGACTCTTTTACCAATGAAATCATAGATTTGTTTTAACACATCTTTTTAGTACTTACTTAAGGTGGTTTAGGGCTTAATCAAATGTAGCTCCATAAGTGGAGAAGTCATCCATGAAGACCTTCACAAAACTACCAAGTTGTTGCTAGAAAAAGCTTAAGGCCAAATGTTGGAACGTAGCAAGAGCATTGCATAGACCAAAAGGCATCTTGTGATATGCAAAGGTTCCCCAAGGACTCATGAATGTTGTTTTGGCCTAATCCTCTGGTGTTATTTGGATTTGGTTATAGCCACTATAACCATCTAGAAAATTGTAAAATCAATGCCTAGATATTGTGTCTAATACTTGATCAACAAATGGCAACGAAAAATGGACCTTGAATGTTACCATATTTAGTAGCCAAAAATTGATACAGATCCACCACTTGCTACCTTTCTTTGGCATAATCATGAGTTGACTAACCCACTCACTACCTACAATGGGATTGATGAAGCTTGCTTTGAGGAGTTGTTTAATTTCCTCCTTGATGGTCTACTTCAATTTGGGGTTCAATCACCTTTGTGGCTACCTCTTTGGCTTCATGGATGGGTCAGTGTAGATATGATCCTTGCATATCCTAGGATCAATCCTTTTGAGTTCAAGATATGACCAAGCAAAGGATACTAACCATTTTTCAACTACATTCAACAACATTTTTTTTTTGTTTTGAAGCAATATTTTCATTAATTATTACCAAATTTCCATTTTTCAAGAATACATATTCCATGCGAGTATGTAGAATTTTTAATTCAAGGGGCTCTTGCTTGAAATTTTCAAGAATTCCCAACTCTCCCTAGTAGGTATCATCATTTACATTATATGAGGGTTGATGATGAACTTTCTTTAGTTCATCCATGCCTGCAACATACACACATGTTATGCTCTTAGTAGATTCCATGCAAAGTGTGCTACTTTCAGGATTAGTAGTTAGCCATTGGGTGCCCTCTTGTTTTGTGGCTATTGCATACAGACACCTTTGAATATCTATTTTTGGTGCACACTACTTGTATGCAAAAATGGATGCTTGTTTATCATACCAAATTTTTTGCACATAATTTCATCCTATATCATTGTATGCGATGTATGAAACTCACTTCTTCTCAATCTTTCTAAATGTGTTTTCTTTAGATATTTCTAGGGAAAGATCTTTGATGCCCATTCTTGCATCAACAGTACTTAGTTGTGTCCTTCCCATGATGATTGGGAAGTTCCCTTTATAGTTCTTCACCTTGATTATTAGGAAATCAATAGGATAAGATCATCCATAGACAGTGATCATAATGTCTTCTACCAGTTCCAATGAAATAGTGATGGATTGGTCTATCAATTCTAACCTGATTTTACTCTTCTTAAGAGGAGGCAGGTTCCATGTAGTATGCATCTCATGAGAAATTAGGTTGATACTAGAACCTGAATCAAGAAGAGCTTTACATTATTCATTCCTAGAAATCTGCAAATGAATAAGGGAAATCTGAGGATTGGCTAATTTTTTGGGAAGGTTGCCAGCCTAAATCTAATCAGATATAGCATGAGTGAGCATAACAGTATGAATTTGGGGTGGGATTTGGTTTGAAGAAGACTTGAAGGAATTATATGCAGAGAGAGATGGAGGAGTAGGATTTCCAACTATATGTGTATTTAAAGGCTTAGGTGGATTGTGGGATTGGAATAAAGGTCTTTTCCATGTTCTAGTATTTAAACCACTTAGTTGATGAATCGATTATAGATTAATGGCCCTACTAGCATGGCGTTGTTGTGGTTGGGCTAGAAGTTAACCTTGCATAGATGGAGTAGGTGGTAGTTGTGTTGAGGATGGAGGAACACATGCAAGAATAGGAGAAGGATAAGGGTAAAAGGTGGTATCCCTCCTTTCATGTGGAGAATGATTTTGATAATGGTTAGGAGGGTACTAGTGAGGTTGGAAAGTAGAAACATGATTGAAAAAGTCATGTGGATGACAAGGATTGCTGAATGTAATACCCATATGGATTAGGTTGTTTGTAAGGGTATTGCTAACTGAGTGGTGCTAGTGCCCATGACTGTGGTTGTTGCCATTGTTGATACTACTTATATGGTTGCGATGGATTTCCAATTGGATAATACTATTATTGCTGGTGGAACAACCTAGGATTGCCTTGGTGATAAGGCAACCTTCTAGGTGTTTGCCTTTGTGCTAGTTGTGGATTCAAAGCATACACCCCAAACTTCTATAAGTGTGATACAATAGGATAACATCCCTTAGGATATTCATAATGGTAGATGTCACATCCATTATCATCATCTGATTTAGTTCTTGCAACTTTCTCTACAACAATAATCATTCCCTTATCTCTTTGATTGACACATTTGGCTTCCTTTCACCTCCTGCGATCATGATTACTACCTTGTTCTTTGGACTCTTCAACAATTTTCAGAATATTTTGCAACCAATTATCCATATAGTCCCATAACTAATCAACCTTGGCTAAAATTTCAGAGATGAATTTTTGAAGCGGTAAGGTTTTCTAGTTCACCACCTCATTAAGTAACAATTCTTCCTTGCTATCATAAAATTAAACCTCCCTCTTGTGAATGGAAGGACCATGGTTGTATTCCTCTACATTTTTGCATTTACTCAAATATCCTTCTTCTTTCACTACCTACTCAATTAACCATTGAATATGATGCTCTTTTAATTCTAATAATCACCCTTAGGCATAGAAGCCAAGATTTCTCCTCACTTTTTATCAAAACCCATCTACAATGTGACAAATTTTCTCCAATTGAGAATAACCATGGCTAGGACATCTATGCAATAAGGAATAGTATCAGCCCATGATAGTATCCAAAGGTTTATGTGTCACTTGTTTCCATCTTTGGATCTACCTCCTCAAGTTGGACACTCGAGAGTACGTTTGATATTTTTCATTGAATAATTCATGCATTGTACTCCACCATTTAATAGATTCTAGTTCTAAGGACTAGTACCAATTTTTTACTTCTTTAATGAGTGTCTTAGGGAACAACTTAAGGTTTTTCCACTCATTTTCTATATTTTGCAAGGCACATGTGTCGTGGAAAGCTTGGAGATGGTTCTATGGATCTAAGTTATATAAAAAGTATCTGAGTTATGATTTATAAAAATTATATGTTCTGATCCTAATTAAATAAGATGGTATGATAAGGATGTCCCATGTCTAGTTCTCTATTGATGATATGGTTATTTTAATCATGTTTAGATTAGTATATATGACTTTCAAGTTTCAATTTTATATATGCGTTAATGATATGGTGAACACTATGGTGCTGGGCATTATAGAAGTTACATGTGGTCATTACAAGAGTTACATAATGGCCCAAGTGGTAGACAATGTGGTGGTGTCAAGCATTAAGGGAGTGGTGTAACCACTACTGAGTGGCTATAAAGGAAGGTTGCAACTTGCCACCAAGAAAATATGGGAGCCTCCTCTCTCTCTAGGGAGCCAATGTTGAAAGCAATAGAAGGCAAATGTTAACACTGGTGTGTAGCAATAAGCAACCTCCCCCTCGGACTCTTAGGCCCAATCAAGACTTTGATGGGCATTGGAAGGTGGTAGGTAGATCAGGTAGCCTCCTCTCTCTCCTAATCAACTATCTACACATGACAATGACAACAATCCTAGCAACGAAATTGTGATGTAGACATGAGTGGCCTACGTAGGCAACACGTGATAGGTAGTAGATGATGATGCAAATAATGCATAGTGAAAAATGATGCCCAAGAACATGTGCACTTTATGCATGGTAGTAGTAGCATATGTAGCAAGTGTGGGCATCAACAATGGCTGCTTCGAGCTACGTGCTGCATGTGATAGTGACCATGTGTAGTGGATTGTGGGGCCTCCTCTTCTCCCAACTACAACGACGTGTCTCTCTCTCCAACGTGAAGTACCAGAAAATGGTGCATAACAAGCTTTTCGTTAAACTATGATGTGCATCAAAGATCTCTTGGTGGTGTTAGAGGCGAACAGTGGGTTGCATGCATGGCAGTGGTAGTTAGTAGTGGTAGACACAAACACGTCAAGAGTAGTGTGTTAGTAATGGTGCCATGATTGATGGAACAAAAATGGTCATAAAGAAGTACGTGACTGGCAACATCAACAAGTGATTAGTGGAATCAACAGGTAACGTAGATGTTGTAGATGATGCTAGACACTGTGCATCGTGGTAGTATCTGTGATGGTAGGTGACATGCGGTAATTAACAATAGGCAACAATTGACAGTGGTCTATGGTTGTAGCAATGGCAACACCTAGCACTAGCAGTAGCATGTCCCTACACAATGGGGTTTTTTTCCTTATTGCTACAAGGGTTTTTTGCCTAGAAATAATTATGAATGATAGTGGCCAACACCGAAATAGATCTTTTTCTCTTCCTTTCCTGATGGCTATAAGTAGTGTTGGCTACGGTAGTGTCTGCAATGATGAGACAACAAAGACTGGTGATAGCAGTAGGAACCAAGAAAAAAATTAAATTTACTAATTACTATATTAGCATTAAGTCTTGAAATTCAAGATAGTTAATACAGTTATTTAATTTAAATTCTCTTGACTTTTTAGTTTAATTTACTTTTTGGAATGTCATATAGCCCTCTCTAGTTGAGACTATTCTTGTGTTTCCGTACCCATACGGGAGGCACCCTAGGCAATAGTCTCCTCGAATGAATTTTTTTCTCAGTGTTGGTATGTCCAAAATTTATACATGAACAGCTTTTTGGTGCTAGAAGGAGGGTCATTTTTCCAGCCCTTGTTTTCAAATTTTTAGAAATATCAATTTTTCTTGTCATTTTTCTTATTCCTAATCTTGTTTTATTTCTATTTTAAAACTATTGTTTTCCCTAAGTTTTATTTTTTTGTACTCCATATTGAAAACCCCTATCTCCAAACCCTTTATTTTATGCCTTTTCTAGAAAAAATCGATGCTTCCCATTTTCTAAATATTATCATTATCATTACTGGAATCCTAAACCTTCTTTTGTGAGTTTTGATTTTAGTGGTCCTTACCTGAGTCCTGACTTTGGCAAGGTGGTTTTATTAATCATTTAATTTTAAATTTTACTTTTCTAAAATTTTTCATTTCACTATTTTTTTTAAATTTTATATATTGCAATTTCCTACATTTATTATTTTAAATTTTTTCTTTTAAATAACAAATTTTAGTTTTCTATTAAAAGATATAATATTATTTCAATATTTATTTCTTTTTACAAAATTTTATAGGTTTATTCTAACATTTATATTCTATGATTCTTATTTTATGAGTGAACCCTCTTAACAAAAATCATTTACCTCTACCCCTACCTAATTAGCTACCCATCACTTTATACTAAGAAAACAATCAGCTTCATGTTTCCTAAGTTCTATCACTAGGAAAACTTGGACTAGGATAATAGTTAATCAACCACTAGCTCCCTTGGTAAGAAACCCCTTTAACTTCATTAACTATTGTGATATCCCAAGATCACTCCAAAATATAAACTTGTTCTTTGATACCACAACCCTTACTAGTGATGCCTGCCAACACATATAATGTTTTGAAACATTACTAGGAATCCATAACATTGTACAAAACAACATAACATGTAGGGTATTTGTGACAAATTTTAGAAGTAAAGTCACCCAATGGTTTTTTATGCTCCCTAATGCCTCCATCAACTCATGGCAAGAATAATAAGTTCCTACTTCAGTCTTATAAGCTCACTAGCCATGCAATAGCATCAAGAAACTCCACAAGCTTAAGAAAGCTACTTGGGGAAAATGTCCAACATTACAACCTAAGATTCCTTCATCATCTTGGTTATGTACCAAGTGAGATGTGTCCACAACTTGGTGGCATCCTCAATTTGTACTTGTCCATCATTGACCCATTCTTTGCCTATGCCATCAAATCTAATCCAAACATAATAGAAATATAGGGAGTGATGGCTAAAGCCATCAAGTTAGAACTAATTACCCTCATGAATAGCATTCAAACCAAATTTGGGATGATGAGTGTTAGCAACCTTATGCAACCTAGTCCTCTACCTTTACCAACTTTCCTAATGACTCATACTATGTTTCAAACTTCCACTTTCTTTCAAATGACTCAATCTTCAAATAATTATTTTTAAAGTTCAATGTTTTCTTCATTTCTACCACCTAACACTGCTTTGAATGATGACCAGCAAAGGCCTTAATTCAATCTATCATAAACCCAAATAGGATATATAATCCTATTGAGCCCCAGACTCAAACTCAAAATTAGATGACCTATATATTAACCTCACTTGAAAAACATTCAAATGAAGTAGTTGAATTATAGTAGAACAAAAACAAGGTGCCTATACAATCTAAAAAGCCAAGTACATCAATCAATGATGATTATTGTCATCTTCATAACACTAAGAAACATTATGATAAAACGTGTTCTCAATTTTTAGCATTATATGATGACAATGCCCAGAGTCAACAAAATGAGGAAACCCCTATTATAGTCCTTAATGTACCTCATGAAATAGAAAATTAAGAAGTTTCCTCATTAGAACAAGTTATGGTAAGCAACCTTAACCCACATAACAATCACTCCAATTGACTTAGTGACATTATGAATAGCACACAACAACAAACTAGGAATGATCCATGTACTCCCCCAAACAAAAGAGTTCCTAGTCAAGACAACACAAACAACCAAATCGGGCCATCCCAAGTAAATGTCCCATAATGACTAAACCCCCCTTCCATACTTAGAAGAACTCAACCTCAATAAGAAGTCAAAGATGAACATAAGACTTATGATCTAGTTAAAGATTTGAAAAGGGTTAAAGCTAACATTTCAATGTGTGACCTTTTACAATTTAATGAAATGAAAGATGTAATTCAAAAGATAGTTCATACACATGAAACCAACAAAGAAAAATATCCAACCCCCAAAAGGCAAGTTCACATTGCAAAAATTCCTAATGCATTATTAATACAAAATGCAAATAATTCCATGATGAGCAAGAAAGAGCAACCTCGTTTCCTAACAACTTTGATTATTTTAGGAAAGAATGTTCATAATTGTTTGATGAATTTTGGAGCATCTATTAGTGTTATGCCACTTGAGGTATGTAAAACCTTAGAATCATGAATGCTACCACAAATGAGAAGTGTGATACAACTTAATGGATCTAATATAGTAGGATCATTAAAAGAAATGAAGGTACAACTTAAATAATACCCTACATTTACATGTTATATGGATATCTTAGTAGTTTACATGTCACCTACTTATGGTGTGATCTTATCTAGGACTTTTGGAGCCAAGTTTTGGGGCTTCTTTAGGTTAGATTTTTCAGAACTATTAATCCCTATCAAAGGAAAATCTAAATATATGGTCATACCAAGAGAGCCTTTTTATAAGCAAGTAGTTACAACCTTCGATTAGCAAAATCAAACCTTGGAAAATCAAAATACTAATCTTTATATTGGTTTTATTGAGGTTGAGCATGGTGAACAAGTTATAAATGACCATGTGAGAAAAATTACAAAAATAAATCCTTTTTCTCATACAAACTCCACCCAACCCTATCAAAAATCTAGAGAAGGTGAAGAAATCTATGAAGATACCTTGCCTTATCACAATGGAAAGGTACTTCTTTAGGGGAGGATAAAGATATAAATGAGATCCTATCCCTTAAAACATTAGAAAGTGCACCAAATTTTGACGACATATCCATTGAACATAGAGAAGTTGTATTCGATGACTTACAAAAACTAAGACCTATTAGACCTAAGATTAAAACTTATATGAAAGAAGAACTTGATGAACTTCTAGGGTCTAAAATTACTCATCTTACGAAATATTCAAATTCAGTACCTGCTAGAAAAAAAATAAGTAAATTATGATTAGGTCTTGATTTTTGTAATCTTGATCATCAAAAAATTGATAAAATATGGTATAATAAGAAATATGTAGGTAAAGTCTTTAAAATAAGAGATCTAGTCTTGAAAAGAGATAGACCATCTAATCAAAAAGGTCCTCAAAATAAGTTCTCACCTATGTGGTCAGGTCCATTTCAAGTTACAAATGTCATTGATCCCAATGTGTACAAAATTGCTTATTTGCAAGGACATAAGTTACATAGGAATGCTCATGAACTTCATTTAAAGAATTTCTACTCATGTGCCCCAAATGGACACCTAGTAGATCCTTAGTTGCATGTTTTCTTTCCCTTTGCCATGCATTTTATTTGTATATGGTTGCATTTGCATATTTTCTTTCCATTTCCATCATCTCTTTCTTAGTATATTGGCTTGGGTTTAATTTGAGCCTTTCATGTGATTTTAATAATCATTATGATCATTTGAGTTACTAGGCATTGGATCATCATAACACCATTGGAAAATAATGCAAGTATAATGCTTTATATATCTTATTACTATTACATGAAATCTTCTTTATATTTTATATTTTAATAATGCTATGATTCTTCCTAGAATATTTTAAGGTTTTAGTTTTATTAGTTATGTTGGATTATGGAGGATGGAATTTATGTTATTTATCATGTAATCATCATGATCATGTAAGTGTAGGATATGTGAAGTTGGAGAATCGTTAGCCATAATTACTATGTAACCTTGGAAAATGCCATCTTCCCTCTCATAAGCTACCATATAAGTAGCAAAATGAAATGTGTTCATCTTCACTTGATAATCCTTAGCCATCCAAGAGACCTGCTATGATGTCATCTAGATAGTAATTAAAAGGCACATATATGAGGGTTGAACTGCACCATGGGTAAATTTCCAAAAGGACCATAGTTTTTGGCAGTGTAGCTAATCAGCTAGACTTGTATTAGAATTCCTACCTTAAGAATGAAGTAAATCATGAGAAAAGTTTTCTGAAAAGAAAGACAAAAGAAAAAGAATGAGGACCATGTTCATTGGCAGTGTAATAAGTTCTTGAGTGTGATGGGGTCTGGCAGCAATCCTTACCCTAACCTCCATTTCCCTTTTTCAACTTATTTCCCCAAAATTCAAAAAAAGAAAAAGAGACAAAGGTAGCAAATAATCTCTTTTCACCCATTCCCTTCTTGAATGTCAAAAAAAAAAATCCTATGGAAAAATCTAAAAGTTGTGACTAGCCATGATCTAACATAAGCTTGTCCTCCTCATTCAGTTTGGCATATGTCTCATCCTCAAAGTAGTTTACATAGTTTTGACTTTTACCTTGTGAGAGGATTGGGAAAGAGATATTAATTATATTCCTTAATTATATATATATGTATCTATGTAGTTAAAGTTATGATTTATAAAAAGTAAATGGTCTGATCTTAATTAAATAAGATGATATGGTAAGGGTGGCCCACATCTAGTTCTCTCTTGATGATATGGTTATTTTAATAATGTTTAGATCAGTATACATGACTTTGAAGTTTTGATTTTTTTTTGTTTTGATATGTTTTCGATTCTCTATCTTTTGCATCTCCTTTTAAAATTTTTATGGTTTTGTTATCCTTGCACTTGCATGTAATTTTTAGGTTGGGGGCTAAGTGTTGATGTCAACCTCACCCATGCTAGGCATGAGGCCACAATTTACTAGTCTAATCACTAGGAAATATGAATCATGAACCAAATTTATATGAAGCTGAATGTGAGCTATCTTCACTTACACCATGGAAACAAAACCAAGGATTAAAAAGGAAAATTAAAGAAAAAAACCTATGATTCCTCAATATTATAATAATAATATTTCAACAATATCATCATGTTAGCTTTATGGAGAATTATTTCATGATTGATGTATTTTACATTTTTATATATTCTAGAATACAAGCTATAATAAACTATTATTTTCATTTTTTGGGTATTATAATAACATTTTAACATACTGTAATTAAAAATAAGAATCAATGAATTTTGGAGTCCTTACTATTACATAGTTTAATGTACATTCATTTAATTAAGTTTGTTTGTGCAAGTGGATGTAATAGCCTAGGAGGTGGATGTAACTGTCATGATAGTGGTGGATGCGGTGGTGCTAGGCATTATGGGAGTTATGTATGGTTGTTATGAGAGTTACGTAATGGCCTGGGTGGTGGATGATGTGGCAGTGATGGGTGTTATGTGAGTGGCATAACCATCGATGAGCGACTATATAGGAAGGTTGCAACTTGCCACGAGGGGAATCTAGGAGCCTCCTCTCTTTAGGGAGTCGAGGTTACAAGGAACAGAAGGTGAGCATCAACACTAGTGTATAGTAGTGAGTAGCCTCCCCTCAAATGCTTAGGACTAGTCAGGACTCTGGTAGGCACTAGGAGGTGATAGGCGGATTGGGAAACCTCCCCTCTCTTCTAGTTAGCTGTCTACACATGATGGTGGTAGCAGTCCTAGCAATGGAATTACAACATAAACACTGGCGATAGTAGGCAACTTCCCTAGATAGTATGTGATAGGTAGTAGATAGTGACATAGATAATGCACAATGGTTAAGCACACGTGCAATTCATGTGTGACAATAGCAACGTACATAGTGGGTGTGGACATTAACAATGGCTACTTTAAGCTATGTGTTGCACATGACAATGACCACATGCAGCTAATCGTGTGGTCTCCTCTTCTTTCGACTACAATGATGCATCTCTCTCTCCATCGCAAAGTACCAACAAGTGACGTGTTGTAGGTTTTTAGGTGAACTACAGCATGCATCAAAGATCTCTTAGTGGTGGTAGAGGCAAATGATGGGTTGCATGTATGATGGTGGTAGTTAGTAGTGGCATATCAATAGCAACACTGTGATCCACAAAATAACAATGGTCATACAGTAGTAAGTAATTGATGACGTCAACAAGCAGTGTAGACATTGAAGACAATGTCAAACAGTGTGCATGGTGGTAATATTTGTGACAACATGTGGCACACTATAGTCAATAATAGGCAATGATTGGCAACAATCTATGATTGCAGCAATGACAACACCTAGCAAGAGCGACAACACATCCCTATGCAGTGGGGTTTTGTCCTGGTTTCCACAAGGATTTTTTACTTGGCAAAAACCATGAATGGCAATGACTGATGGTGGAACAAATATATCTCTCTTCCTCTCCTAGCAACTATGAGTAGTGTTGGCTATGGTAGCATTCGCAATGATGAGACAACATGGACTAGTAGCAATAGTAGGAACCAAGGAAAAATTTAAATTTCCTAGTTACTATATTGACATTAAGTCTTGAAATTCAAGATAGTTATTCAATTTAAATTCTCCTAAATTTTTACTTTAATTTACTTTTTGGAATATTACATAGCCCTCTCCAGCTGAGACTATTCCTGGGTTTTCATATCCATATGGGAGGTGCCCTAGATAGTAGTCTCATCAAATGAGTTTTTTTCCTGGTGTTGGTGCATCCAAAATTTACGCATCAATAGAAAGTTGGACAAAAATGTTGGTAATATAAGGAAAATATAAAAAGTATGTTGGGTCGATCTATATTTTAGATGTAATTAGGCAACTAATGATTGAAATGAAAAACACAAAAATAGAAGAGGGATACCAAGCAATGAAACACAATTGCTTGAAAACAACTAGCCATTCAAGATAGTAAATAGATGAAATGAAAGAAAATTTGGTTTTGACTACTATGTAGGGGATGATTTTAAAGCATATTCTTTAGTTGCCAAATAAGGACATGCATTATGAATACTATTATCATGACCAGTTCAAGAAGACTAACCCACAAGCTTTAAGTGAAGAGCATTAGTGCATTGCAAATTGAAGTATGAGTCTTTTTACAGCACCATTAATTGAAATTATCTTTGTGACATTATTTCTAACATCTCTAAAGGGAAAAATAGATATCATCATCATCACCATCATCCTAGCCTCCAAGGTCACATGCTCGTTAAATTTTTATTAATGAAAAAGGGAACTCATACTTCCAAAACCAAGAAAACCATAGAGTTGGTGGATGGGTGGATGATGTGGACTCACTATCTGTTTCATGAAAAAGAAACCTATCTTAGTCATCAATCATCAAAATTCAAAAATAGAAACCAGATATTAACAAACAAAAACATTAGGTACAAACCACCATTAGTAAACAACTACAATATCATTGAGTCCTATTGGTAATAAAGCACTTTTATTAGAAGACAAGAAAAATTCACATCCAAAATAAACTAAAGTATATAAGAAATTGTAAAAATATTCAAGAAAAATAAAACATACAAAGATGGTGTAAAACAAAAATTTGGAAAAATAAGAAAGTGTAAAACAAAAATGGTATAAAAACAAAGAAAGTGTGAAAAAAAAAGGTTTAAAAACAAAAAAGTAGAAAAACTAAGGAGCCACTTATATAGTTACCATGGATGGCCATCTCCCCCATGACTAAGTTGAAAGGAGGAAATTTGAAATATTGAGTGTGGTCTTCCATTTGATAAGGTGTTGCTTGCACTAGCTTGCATGGGTTCATGGAAAGGTTTGACTTGTTGTGTGTTGACTAGCTACTTTTTGTTCAGGTTCTTAGGTTTGTAAGTCAACATAGTCCCAGAAGGAAAGGTTTCCTAAATAATATAAAGCCCTTTCAACAATGTTTAAAACCTAGTTTGTTGAGATACATGTGTGGGGTTCTAGTAAAGGACCTTGTCTCCAGGTTGAAATTTCACTTTCTTTATTCTAAGGTCATGGTGTTGTTTACTGAATGCTTTATGCACTTTATTCATGGATAGGGCCACCAATCGATTCTCATCTAGCATGTTAAGGTTGATCAATCTATCTTTTTATGCTAGGCTTAGGTCAAGTTCATGGTCACAAGCTATTGAAAGTGTA
>MNCI01010589.1:683408-729278 GCA_015680685.1 Gnetum montanum | reverse complement strand
CATTTGACATGGGTATGATGGGACCCATGAATTCTTTGCCCCAATGTCAAAGGATTTTAGTGATTAGATCCACTTCTAAGGTTCCTTCATTCAAGTGGTTATCCCATAATCTTATTAATAGCATTCACAAGAGCGAATGAATTAGTGGAAATCCCTAAAGATTATTGGTCAATAGTACCCTACCATCAAGATTTTAATGATCATGAATATTTCTACATGGTGATCCCCACAAGGACTCTCATAAGCATCTTAGAGAATGTGTAGTTGGTTAGCATCAAGAAAAATCCAACAAATCAAGCCATCAGTGCACACCTTGTAAAGATGTTCATTAATATCCATGAAGCATTTGGCCTGATGAAGAAATTATTTTTTTCTTCTAGTGGTCTAACTCTTTTGGCATCTCTTGAGTGAGAAGATAAGTGAGGATGCCATTATATCATTTTGGTTTAACAAGAACTTATGAATTTATTGTACTAGAAGAAAGGAGTTAATTAGAAAATTGATTAGAGATTAGGCTCTCATTCTCTTTGTTATCCCATCATAATCAAGACATGTGACCAACAACCACATTCTCAGTCCCCTTTGATCTACCATTATAAAATCAAACTCTTGCAAGATCACTAGCCACCATACGACACGAGGGCTCACCATTGGTTTATTCATTCAGAAACGAATGGCAGTATGATCAATGTGCACAAACACCTTGTATCCAAGCACATAGTGCCTAAACTTTTCCAAAGCACACACCACTACCATAAGCTCTTTTTTCTTTGTGGTGTAATTGAGTTGTGTACCAACAATGCTTTGACTTGTGCAATGGATGTAATATGGATGTTTTTGATCATATAACTATGTAAGCATAGCTCGCAAGGCATAGTTTGAGGCATCTATCATGATGTGAAATGAAAAAAACCAATTAGGTGCCCGTAGAATTGTAGTCTCTACAAGCTTCTTCTTAAGCTATTGGAATGCCCTTTCACATTTCTTGGTCCATGTGAATGAAGAATCTTTTTTTGTGATCTCGACTAATGATTTTATGATCTTAGAAAAATTATCTATGAATTGCCAGTAGTAACCAGTTTGTCCAAGGAATGACTAGATATCTTTAACCATTTCTAGTTGGTGAGTTATTCCTTGGCTGATCTAAATCTTTTTAGGATTCATCTCAATCCCTACTTGAGAAATTCTATGCCCCAACACAATCTCTTCCTAGACCATGAGATGGCTCTTTTGACAATTGAGCTAAAGATTAGTCTCCATACATCATTTAAGCACTTGCTCAAGGAATTCTAGGGATTGCTCAAACATAGTGCCATAGCTACAGAAGTCCTCCATGAAGACATCCACATTGCTATCATTGTACTGTTGAAAAATGCTCAAGACAAGGCATTGGAAAGTTGTAGGGGAATTGCATAGACCAAAGGGAATCTTATGATATACAAAAGTCCTATAGGAACTTGTGAATGTTATTTTTTCCTAATCCTTGGGCATGATCTAAATTTGGTTATAACCACTATAACCATCTAGAAAGTTATAATAGCAATGCCCAAAAATAGTGTTCAACACCTGGTTCAGAAATGGCAATGGAAAATGATCTTTGAATGTTGCCATGTTCAATAGCTTAAAATCAATATATACCCATCACTTGCCATATTTCTTTGGCACAATTACAAATGGACTAACTCACTTACTATCTGCAATTGGATAGATGAACCCCACCTTGAGGAGTTGTTTAATTTCTTCTTTGATGATCTATTTCAATTTTGGATTCAAACATTGCTATGGCTACTTCTTTAGCGTCATGGTTGGATTGATATAGATGTGATGCTAGCATATCCTAGGATCAATCCCTATGGGTTAAGGATATGACCAAGTAAAGATTGTTAGCCATTTGTTGACCACCTTCAACAACATCCTTTTCTACTTAGGAGCAAGGTTAACATTGATTATTACTAGCTTGTCAATTTTTAGAAATGCATATTTCATGTCAATAGGTGGAGTTTTTAAATCTAAGGGCTCTTATTTAATATTTTCAGGGATTTCCAACTCTTCTCAATTAGTATCATTAGGTTCACCATTAGAGAGTTGGTGATGAACTTGATCTAGTTTATCCATGCCTTCAACATAGGCACAAGTTAGGCTCTTAGTAGGTTCCATGCAAAGAGTGCTACTTTTAGAATCATCTGCCAACCACTAGATGTCCTCCTATTTTATGGCTACTGTGTAGAGGAGCTTTTGCATTTTAGATTCGTTTGCACACTATGTGCATGATTTGATTGATGTGCTTTTAATAGACCAAAGTTTCTACACATAGTTGCACCTTGTATCACTATACATGATGCATGGAACTTGTTTATTCTCTATCTTTTAGAATGTATTTTCCTTGAAAATCTCCATGGAAAGATCTCTAATGCCCATTTTCACATCAACAATGCTCAACTAAGTCCTTCCCATAATGATTTGGAACTCCCCCTTGTAATTGTTAACTTTGATTACTAGAAAATTGATAGGATACAAACACCCATAGATAATGGTCACAATGTTCTCCACTAGCTCTAAGGGAACAGTGATGGACTGATCTACAAATTCCAAATGAATGTTTCTCTTCTTGAGAGGAGGTAGGTTCTAGGCATTGTATATTTAATGAAAATCATATTAACACCAAAACCTAAATCGAGAAGAGCCTTGCATGGCTCATTTCTTGTAATCTACAAGTAGATGAGAGGATGTCCTAGTTTAGTTCTTTTCTTGAGAAGGTTTCCAACCTTGATCTAATCAAATACAACATGGGTTAACATGATAGTGCAGATCTTGGGAGGCATTTGGTTTGAAGAGCTCTTGAAAGAAATAGATGTAAAGAAAGAAGGAGAAACAAGATAACTAGCCGCATAAGTAGTTTTGGGCTTAGTAGAGCTATTGGTTCAAAATAATGATCTTTTTTGTGATCTAAGTTCTAAACTACTGAGCTAAGAAACCCATTATAAGTTAACAACCCTAATAGCATTACATTGCTGCAGTTGTGTAGGAATTTTTCCTTGCATGGATCGAGCAAGAGGTAATTGGGTTGAAGGTGGAGGACCATGTACTAAAGGATGACAAAGATGATAAGAATATGGGGATTACCATATAGGATATAGAGAATGAGTTTCATAATACTCTGGAGGGTAGTAGTAATGCTAAAAAGAAGCATGATTGGAAGAGTCATGTAGAGACATGGATTGCTAAATAAAGTACCCTTGTGAATTTTGTTATCTATAAGGGTACTACTACATTGGTGGTGGCATCCCCCACTACTATGGATGCTTCCACTAATGGTACTACGCATACGGTTGTGGTGGAGCTCCACTTAGATAATAAGCCTATTGTTGTTCATGAAACTACCTTAGGTTGCCCTGAGGATAAGAAAACCTTCTAGGTGCTTTCCTTCATGCTAGTCTAGGATTCAAAGCATACATCCCAAATTCTTGTAAGTATGACACAACATGGAAAAATCCCTTAGGATGTTCATATTTGTAGATGTCACACCCACCATCATCATCTAATTCTAACTTCACAACCTCTTCTACTATCACAGCCTTACCCTTACCCCTTTGGTAGGCATCTTTAACATCTTTTATTCTCCTATGGTCATGAACACTACCTTGTTCTTTGAATTCTTGTATAATTTTTAGAATAGTTTAAAATTTTTCATCTAAAGATTCCCACATTTTATCAAACTTAGCTAAAATTTCAAACACAGATTTTTGAATTGGCAAGGTTTCTCATTACACCACTTCATCGAGTGGTACCTCCCCCTGATTGCTACACAATTAGACATTTCTTTTTTTGATGGAAGGGTCTCAGTTATACTTCTCAACACTTTCCCATTTTCTAAACTCACCTTCTTCTTTTGCAACCTTTTCAATTAGCCTTTGAATCGAAGAGGCTCTTAGTTCCAACAATCTTTCTTAGGAATAGACCCCAAGAGTTCTCCTCGTTTCTAATTGAAGCCCATCTATGATATGGAAAAGCTGCTTCCATTAAGAATAATCATAGCCAGGATATCTATCCAAAAGGCAATAATACCTACCCGTGGCTGCATCCAAGGGTTCATGTGTTCCTTGTCATCGACCTTGGATTTTCTTTCTTAAATTGGACACTCTAGAGTACATATGATATTTTTCATTCAAAAACTCAAGCAGTGTACTCCATCTACAAATTTATTTCACCTCCAAGGAGTGGTACTAACTTTTTTCTTACATTATGAGTGTCCTAGGGAATAGCTTAAGTTTTTTCTAGTAGTCTTCTATGTTTTGTAAGGCACATGCAACATGAAAGGCATGAAGATGAATCTATGAATCTAAGTTATATCTCCCCTCAAATCTTGGGATATTGTTCATATCTAGCCACTTGATTCTACTATCTTTCACATGCCTAGTTGGAATCCTAATTTCCTCTATAATATTTATCATGCTTCAAGTTACTAGCAAGGGCTCATCATTGTCATCATTTTGATGATGCCTATGATGTCCCTTACTATCCCTTTGTTCATGACGGGGCCTATGATCATTGTCTTGTTATTCACCTCCATCATAGTCTTGTTCCCTATGATTTTAATCAAATTTGAAGGAGGAAGAAGAAGATGTAGATGAAAAGGATGAAGTGGGAGGAGGAATGCCATTACCATGGTGTCTGCCACCTCCTCTTCACTTTTCATGGCCATAATCATCAAGTTTTTTGTTATCATTATTTTTTTCCAAGCCCTTGCCTTGACTTTCACTTTTTCCTGAAAATGGACTGTTAATAGTGGACTACAAATTCAAGTTTAAGCCCCCTTCACTAGAGTCAAGGGGTGGAGAATATTCATTTTGAGAAACCCTAGAGGGAGGATCCTCATTATCATCATAGTTCAATAGGAACAAGGGGTTGGTGAACTATTTCCCCTTTGTAGCTTTAGCTCACTTCTCCTGGTGTTGATCTTGTTTGTGTTGTGTTTTTGTGGGATGGTAGTCTCGATAGTCATGTTCTTGCACAACATATTCATCATGGAGGTCCTAGATGCCCAACCTCTTAAGAGTTTGGAGCAACATCCTAGGGATAGATCGGTCAAGAGGTAACACAATGTTACCCTTCATATCTCTCCATCGTAGTTGCTCATCCTCATGTAGGATGAAGGTAAAATTAGGTAAAAACTCATTTGGATGAGTGTACATCACTTCAAATTCTTGAAGCATTGGTAGTTTTGAATCATCATTCCTATGAGAAGAAGACATTTTGGATTATAGAAAAAACTCAATGTGCTTAAATTATAATTATAATTGTTATTCTCTCCTTTCATTCTTTTTTTCTTTTTTGAATGATTATGATCTTAGGTTTCATTCCATGATCTTAAATAATATTTACTAAGTCTTAAATACAACATGTATTGAACTACAAGTCCCCTACAATGATGTCAATGATGAGAAACGAGTAGACCCTATGTCCAACCATATAAATCACTAAGTGTTTATGTATGATTTGATTGAATTCCATGGACTTATAGTCTTCTAGGTACACTAGTATCTAGGAAGTGAAACTAACCACTTAATCGTTGTCTTCCCAATTACAATTGTGAAATGCAAAGGTATGTTTAGGTGCAACTGAGGCATATGATTTTTATCATTTTTTATGTTTTATGTTTTAATTTACCTAAGGTTAAAGAATAATGTATCAAATAAAATAATTAAATTCCTAATTTAATCTAACTAACTACACCTAACTAATTCCAACACAAGTATTCGTTCCCAATTTCCATACACATCCTGAACACATTTAATGCTACTGGGTTACCAAACATTAAGCATTATTAGGATTACCAAGCGTCAAATGTATGTTCAAAGTGGTCGTACTTATGTGCTTAATTAATCACTATTTATTCCAGCTTAATTTATCTTAATTTAGCTTAATTACTTAAAACATCAAAGAAAATTGCATAAAACATTAAACACATAAATAAGTAAATAATCTATTTTAAAGTGCAACAAGATTTATCAGAAAGCTCATCTTTATTGCCACACATAATATCATGCTTAGGTATAATAGTTCTCGAATAAAAATCTATACACTCTTTGACTCCTACTACGAGCACTTAGAAAAATATTCTAACTTTTGAATGATAAAATTGCAAGAGCTTTGCTACAATTATGATAAAAGATACCCTAAACATGGCCAGTGAGAGCATATTTTAGTAAAAAATAGACACTGTGTTGACAAGGACACATCAACACATCAAATCCCACGTTGATAAGGTCATGTCGACAAGGCCTCATCAATGTAACCTAGAAAACATGACTCATCAACCTTCATGAAGATTTCTTGAAACATCAATGGTATAGAACATTCTAGTGGAAAAACTATGTCACCATGTAAGTCTCTCCATTTGAGTTGTTCATCCTAGTGAAGAATGAATGTGAAATCAAGATAGTATGGATCAGTGTGAGCATATGTAATTCTTGTTTGCATTGGTGCACTCAAGTCCTCTTCATCATGTGTT
The DNA here is from genome assembly GCA_015680685.1 of Gnetum montanum. NCBI lineage: Eukaryota > Viridiplantae > Streptophyta > Gnetopsida > Gnetales > Gnetaceae > Gnetum > Gnetum montanum. The sequence goes on along the minus strand of MNCI01010589.1, from coordinate 722,767 downwards.
CTATCATGACTTCTTTGAACTTATTTGTAGGTGATTTTTCTCAAAGTGTGAAAGCCATCTTCTCTATTTGATGCTTAAGTGTGTGTGTATGTATTATTAAGTTTGATTAAAGATGTAAAAAAAATGAACTTTATAATTTCTAATACAACAAAATCTATGAGATTAACTACTAAGCACACATTGACACAACCCCAACAATAGTGCTAATGATGAGTGGTAGTATATCCCAACACTTCTACCATAGAAGTCATAAGTGTTCATGTGTGACTAGATTGTAATTCATGGATGGAAAATGTAATTATGCTAGGAGTTGATGTTTAAGTTCAGGATCATTGCCTTCCCACTTTGAGTTAGTAAATCTTAACATATAGTTTAACTCTTAGTGAGGCATGTGATAGATGTTGTTGGAAGGCTCTTAATGCTCCTAGTAGTAAACATGGTTAAAATGAGATTAAAAGTCTAAGTCTAATAATAATGAAATTACCAATCTATTCTAGCCTAGAGCTGGTCATGGTTTACCATACACACCTTGGGCTTATCTGATTATCATTGGGATTACAAAGTGGAATTTCTATTGAGAAAATCAAGCAAGATCACTACTAGATTACCAAAAAATCACACTCAATGCTCGAAACTAGCCATACCCATTTTTCTTAACTGATGAGCATGAAAGTAAAATATTTTGGAATGTAAATGATTAAACTAAGAAAACAAGAAAATTATGCTAAGTGAACAATAGAACAAAAGAACTAAGAAATACTGCAATGATGTAAAATAGTCTAAATCTTTATTGCTAGTCATAAACTATGTCCAAGTACAATTTACTTGAATAAAGACTCTAGTGACCTGCTTAACACCACACTGCAAGCATTCACACTATCGTTAGAATTATGAAATGAAACTATCGCTAGAATCCCAACAAGGCACCAAAAAGATAGTAGGATCAAAATATTAGACATGAACAATATCCCACGATTTGAAGGGGGATATAATGCTAACCCTCAAAATCATCTATAAGCATTTCATGATGCATGTGCCTTGAAAACCATAGAAAATGAATGGCAAAAACTCAAGTTTTTTCCATGGAAATTAATCAAAGAAGTGGAAAGCTGGTGCCAATCCTTAGAACCAAAATCCATTTGTTGATGGAGTACCATGTTAGAGCTATTCAAAGATAAGTATCAAACATACTCCCAAGTGTCCAACCTACAAAACAAAATTTAAGGATGGAAAAAAGGACACAAACCCTTGGATGTTGCCATGGGCCGATATTATGCACTATTACATCATTTCCCAAGCCATGGTTACTCACAGAGGACACAACTATGCCATCTCATAGATGGGCTTAGGCATGAAATGCGAAGAACCCTTGGGACTTATGCCCAAGGAACTCTACCCAAGCTTAGGGCAAATCAAGTACAAAGATTGTTGGAGCAAGTTGCTAAGGAGGAAGGTGAGTTAAGGAAAAGAGAGAGTGCGAAGGAATACAATAGGGATCCTTCCCTCCAAAGGAAGGGAGTTAGATTTTGTGAGGATGAATAAGAGTCACCACTTGAAGAGATGGTGAATAGGAAAACTTTGCCCATTCAAAAACTTGCATCAGAAGTATCAACAAAGGTGGACCAAATGTGGGACTCCCTAGATAATAAATTTCAAACCATTCTTAAAATAGTAAATGAGTCTAGGGAACAAAGTAGTGATCAAGAAAGGAGAAAAAAAAAGATGAATATGTACGTAACAAAGGTAAGGGTAAAGTGGCCATTATCGAATAGGTTGTGGATTTGGATACAGAAAATGATGGTGGATGTGAGATATGCTAATATGACCATCCTAAGAGATGTTTCCCTGTAATCTCACATCTGTAGGAGTCTGGGATGTATGCACTTAACCCATGATTAAACAGAAGACAAACACCTTGAAGGTTACCTTATCCTCAAGGTAACCCAGGGTAGTTCCACCAACCCTTGATGTATTATCCAAGTAGAACTCCACCACAACCAAATGAGCAATATCAATGGTGGAAACACCCACAATTGTGAGGAAGGCCACCACCACGTCAATAGTACCCTTATCATCAACCTGACTCGTATGGATACCATGTGCAATAGTCAATCTCTCCATGTGACTCTACTAGTCACGTCACTCCTCAGCCTCACTACCAAGACCAAGAGTACTATATAACTCCTTCTCCTAGGGGTGATGTTCCACAAACATACTATCCTTCTCATTTGGCTGCATCTCTTCCACCCTTAGCTCTATTACCACCTACTCTAGCTATGTAGGGTGAGCTCCCTGCCCAGCCACAACAACATAATGCTACAAGGGTTGTTAATCCTCAACCTACTATTGGCTTAGACAGCCATACATAGAAGAGATCCTTCTTTAGAACCAATAGTCCAACTAAGTCCTTGCAACCACAAGCGATTGATTCTCCAAATGCCTCACCATCACTCAAAACTTCAAAACTCCCTTCAAACCAAAAACCACACCCAACACATGCATTCATGTTAACTTCTGCCATCACCGATTGGATTAAAGCTAGCCATCTTCCTAGGAGATTTTCTAATCTTGAAAGTCCTCTTATATATCTACCAATCACTGGGAATGAACTATGCAAAGCTCTTTTGGATTCAGGTTCTAGTGTCAACTTAACCTCCCAAGAAATATACAAAGCCTAGAACTTGCCTCCACTAAAAAAGACTAACATTCGTTTAGAGTTAGCCAACCAATCCATCACTGTCCCATTAGGACTAGTGGAGGACATTGTCACCACTATTTGTGGGTGGTCATCTGCAGCCAATTTCCTAGTGATTCAAGTCAACAATTGTAAGGAGGACTTCCCAATCATAATGGGAAGAGCATGGCTAAGCACAATTGACATGCACCTAGGAATATGTGATCTTTCCCTAGAAATATCAAAGGAAAATACATTTGGAAAGATTGAGAAGAAGAAAGTCTCATGCATCGCATACAATGACACAGGGTGTAATTGCATGCAGAAGTCCTGGTTTGTAGAACGTTTAACATTACCTACATGCAACTAGTGTGCACCAATAACTAACATATAAATATGCCTATATGCAGTAGCCACAAGACAAGAAGGCACCTAGTGGCTGATAGCTAACCAAGAGAGCGATTCAACTATATGCATGGGACCAACTAAGAGCTTGAGTTGTGCCTACATCAATAGCATAGACACATTAGAGTAAGTCCATTGTCAACTTCCAATTCCTAACATTGAAAATATCAACTAGGGGAAGTTGGAAATCCCTGATGAGTTTAAGTAAGAGCCCCTTGAGTTAAAAAAATTGCACACTAGTATGGAGTATACATTTCTCAAAAATGGAAAATTGGTAATCATTAACGCTAACATATGTGATGGGGGAATGACTGCTAGAATGGAGGGTTCACAATAATGGATTCAACCCTTAGAACTCTTCAACATATGGGGAATTGATTTTATGGGGCCTATTACACCACTATCTAATGGAAAGGCCTACATTATTGTTGTTGTTGACTATTTCACAAAGTGGGCAGAAGCAACTATTGTTATGGACTGTACATCATCTACCACTGCATGATTTGTTTAGCAAAAAATCGTAAATAAGTTTGGTGTGCCTCGTGCACTTATTTCTAACAATGGTACACACTTTATAGGTGTGACTTCCTGAAAATTGATGTAATGCTTATGAGTGGAACACAAGCTGAGTACACCATATCACCCTCAAGTGAATGGTCAAGCCGAAGTCACCAGTAGGGAGATTATGAAAATATTGACATGAACCATTAGCAAATATAGGTGAGACTAGAGCACCAAACTAAATGATGCTCTTTGGGCATACCGCTCCACATGGAAACTTCCTATGGGCTACTCTTCCTATGAGTTAGTGTATGGTAAACTTTCAATGCTTCCTATTCAAGCTGAGCTTTGTACACTATCTATAGTGTGTGATCTCAACCTTGACCTTAATCTAGCATAGAAAGAATGGTTAATGAACCTTAACTTGCTAGATGAAAATCCATTAGCCACCCTATCATCTAACGAACTGCACAAGGCCTTTAAAAAACAATGTCATGACCTAAGGGCTAGGAAAGTTAAATGTCAACCAGGTGATACGATTCTGTACTGGAATCTCACACATGTGCCACAATGAACTAAATTTCAAACATTATGGGAAGGACCTTATATTATTCATGAAACTTTTCCTTCAGGGGCGATGATGATTTACAAACCTAAGATCCCGAATAAGAAATTGTTGGTCTACATCGAACAAACCAAACCTTTTCATGAGCCTAGAATAGCTAGTACCAATACTACCTCTGTTGGTGAACAACCTTGCTCGTTATTTTGGATCTCCTCCTTCCAACTCAGTCATGGGAGAGATGGTCACCAATGCTAACCATTCTAAACCCATAGCTCTTTTTGTATTTTTCTTTTACACATTTTTTCATATTTACTTATTTTTATTTTACACCATTTTTATTATTTCTTTATTTGTTTGATTTACTTTCATTCGTCATATAATAAGTGCTCACGATGGTAGATTGAATTATAATGATGTTGATTATTAATGTTAGGTTTTTTACCTTTGATTTTGAATGTTGATACTAAGATATCGTTCTTTTGATAAAACAGTCAATGAGTTCATGTCATCCATTCCTCCATTCAACTCTATGGTCTCCCTTGTCTTGGAAATGTACTGTCCCTTTTTCTAAATAAACTTATTAATGAATTGGTGACTTGGTTTTCTTCAAACCAAGGAAAGACTCAATGGTTGAAAAGGGTGTAACTTCAAGGATATTTGATACACTTGTGCTGGCTATTCTCTTGGGTACTTGAATGCTTTTCATGGGTTGTCCGCCATTCCACCGATGACCAAACATCAGGAAGTTGAATGAATCAAATAAGTATTTGCATGGTGTGGTTCTCCTAATAAAAAGAAAAAAGCTAGTGAGAATTCAAAGCACACCCCTTAGACATAATAATGAAATATGGGCTACAAGCACTAGTTATGACACTAGAAAGACATGTTACCCATGCCTAAAGGTTCCCTCTAACTAAGGCCCTTTCTTGCTTCCTGTTGCTCTATCTTTCTCTCCTTGGAATGGTGGTGACTCGATGGATGCATTCTTATTGCTTCAAGAGGATGGGTTGGTCAATTTTTTTGATGCAAGGTCACTGGATGTGGTTGGTTTAAATCCAAATTTGGAATGAATTCTATTCAGTCACCTTAATCATATAATACACATAGGACTTTACACAACCATGCTCTTGGGATTCCATTCCATTTTCTCCTCTCCTTCCATATTTCTTCTCATATTCCACCTCATTGCTGGTTTTTTGAATAGTCTATATCTTGGTTGAGGCATTGTTCATCTTTGGTAACTTCTTGTGGGTAAAGTTCTTAGCCATTATTCCATATGTCATTCCTAGAGCCTACGGACTCTTTGGTTTGTGAGTTTGTCAGGGCATAAAAGGCATGAGACTGCTTTGGGGAGGACCCAATGGCATTCCTTTTTGGTACAATTGTTAAGTTCTTTCCCTTAAACATTCTTTGCAATCAACCATTTCTCATTTCATCCCGATCCATGACATCCATTTTATTGGCTTCACCATTGTTATTTCTATTATCTTTCTTATTCCTTCAGTTTTTCCACCCTATTGCTACTAGAGGTTTGCTCTTAGTCATGGGGGCCCTGTCACAAATTTTTTCATTCTATTACCTATCTCACCCCTACACCTTAGGTAGTTATTAGTTAAAAACCTCTAACCTAGTATCTACCATACCCACAACCCAGCCAAGGTACTTCATATCGAGGCAAGGTATCAACTACATTGTATCTTATCTATCCTTGCTAATTTATGACTATGTTATGTGTCAAGATGGTGACCATATGAATAATGAACTAGGATAGGAGGGAGCATTCAGGATGGATTGGATCTGATGTATTTATGCAAGGAACAAGTTTGGACATGTGGCTATGGATGAACAATGGAGTGCATAGTTTTGACATCGGCAGTAATGCACCACATTTTCTTCTCTCTCTCTCTCTCTCTCTTTTCAAGCTGTCAAATGAAGGCTTGGATGTCATCTATGTATAATGTTCACCACAATGGGCATGAATACCAATGTTGTAATATATTTGTCGATCTTTTCCCTGGGCACTTTGAGTCTGTCATCCCATGTTACTGTCAATTTTCATTTAGTCAATAATCCCATACCTTCCCAATATTTTGAAAGGAACTTGAGGATGAGTTTTCATTCAATTGTGGGGGTATGATGAACCGCAATATTTGGGCCGCAATATTACATCCGCGATATTGGGTCCACAATACCAGAGCTCAACAAGCCATATCAGGCATCCAATGTTGGGACTCGTCTCATCACCTATAAATAAGAGGCAGGCATGCTTGCTTTGCATAATTAGTCTTAGTCCCTTACCCGAACTCTTGCAGTTTTCCTTCCTCAAAGTTAGAATTATTTCTGAGTGCCAGCAGTAGGAGTCATAAAGTGAACAGATCTTTATTTGAGCATTGTGTACCTAAGCATACCTTGTGGCTGGAAATAAAGACAAACTTTGTGATAAACCTTGCAACATTAAAAATAGCTTATTTAATGTTATTTATAGTTATTTAATGCTTTCCTTGGTTAATTAATCTTCTCTCTCTCACCTTGTTAACTATCCCAAGTAAGCACACTCAGTACGACCACTTCGAGCATGCATGGAACACTTGGTAACCCAGTAACGATTAGCATTTGGTAATCCCAGTAGTGTTGCCAAGATGTGTATGGCAAGTGGGAACAGATGCTAGTGTTAGGACTAGTTAGAGCATAGTTGATTAGTTAAATTAAATTAATTACTTAATTAGTTCACTTCTCCCTTTGTAGCACTAGAACATAAAACATTAGAAAATATATAAAAATCATATACCTCAAGTTTACTTAACCATACAATTATGCTATACAAGTAAGCTTGGGAAGATAATAATTAACTAACCTGTCCAGGTTCTGTGAAGGTGCATAAGCACTTAGTCCTTGGAATTCGACTGGATTGTGTGTGTATGCTCGTATTCACATGGTTGAGCATAGGGACACCTCGTCGCTCATCAGATAGGAAAATGGATTTATCAACTTGTATGTTCATAGCACAAGTTACATTCTTCTATTGAGGTTGTGATGCCAATCCTTCTTGCATTGTTGGTGGTAACATATGTTGGAGGAAAGTATGAGAGTATTGAGGATTTAATTGATAATGCAAGACATGAGATGGTGATTCCATAGGAGATGTTATGAGTTAATGGTATTCAAGAGAGCAGTAATAGTGATTTGAGGCATGGGAAGTAGAACCATTTAGAGAAATAGGTTGTTGGACATAGTATCCAAAAGAATTTGACTAGCAATAGAGGTATTGCTAGTTTGCTTATGGCATTCTCCACAACTGTGGGTTTTGGCACTATGGTTGATAGTAGTTTTGGGGCTAATAAGAAGTTCCACTGGGGTAACACTACTAATTGTAGGATTTTCTATAATTCCATTATGTGTAAGGCAATCCCCTAGGCATTTAATTTTCTACAAACTTAGGATTCAAAGCAAAAGCACCACACTCTTGTAGATCTAACATAACTGTGTAATAGTCCTTTGGATGTTCATATTGACATATGTCACATCCATCATCCTCCTTTGTATGTAAGTCTGTAATCTCTTATACTATAACTATTTCCCTTTTTTCGATAAGTTTCCTTACCTATTTTCTTGTTCTTTTTCCTATTCTTGTTTTGATCACTTGATCCTATAAGCTTTACCTTCTCCTCTATGATTTTCAAGTTGGTTGTAACTTTTTTATTCATCAACTTACACATCTTATCTACCCTTTCTTTGATCTTCGCAATAGAATTTTGTATTGGCAAGGTTTTATGTGAAATAAACTCATCAAAAGCTACCTCTTTTTCATGATCATAAATATGAACCTATTTCTTATGAAGAGTTAGGTCCCAATTATATTCCTATGCACTCTTCCATTTACACAACTCTCCTTCTTCTTTTGCCACTTGTTCAATTGGCCTTTGTATTCAATGAGCTTTCAAACTCTAATAATTTTCCTTGGGTATAGATTCCAAGGATCTCCCTTATTTTGTTACAAAGCCCATCTATGATGTGACAAAGTTACTCTTTTTGAGAAAATCCATGGCCTAAGCATCTATGTAGTAGAGAATAGTATTTATCCAAGGAAACATCTAGGGATTCATAGTTTCTTGCTTCCACCCTTAGACTTGTTTTTTTAGATTAGATACTCTTTCACAGTTTTGATATTTTTTGTTGAAGAGCTCAACCATTGTTGACCACTAGTGGATTGAATCTAGTTCCAACAATCTATATCAATTTTCAACTTCATTTATTAATATCTTAGGAAAGAGTTTAAATTTTTTCCACTTACTTTCAATATTTTTCAAGGTGCAAGCATCATGGAAGACTTGTAAATGATGTTGTGGATCAGAAGTATAGCCTCCCTCAAATTTAAGAATGTTTCATATTAAGCCATTTGATGCAACTTTCCCTTTGATGCCTATGGGGTATTCTAACTACCCCCATGGTCTATATCATGCTTTTAGTATCCAATAAGGATTCATCATCATCAAACATGCCATGGTAGTAATCTCTATTTTTATTTTTCTGATTATGATGATATCGTCTATACTCTATTTGATACCTTAGATCTTGTCTTTGATTTCCATTTCTATCTCTATCTCGACTACTTAGTGTATCTCTATCTCTATACCTACATTCATCTTTATCAAAACTAGACATTAAAGATGAAGAGGAAGATGACAAACTAGGAGAATCACCATGGCTTCAATACCTACCCCTATGATCCCTTGATTCATCTCTTCTAGATTTAGAATACGTCTTAGGCCTTGAGGCCCTTCCTATTCTTGGACTTGGTCCATCCCCTATAGGATTATCTGTGATAGTTGAATGTAGCCTTTGAATATAATAAAGGTTGGAATAATCATATGAGACCCCTACTTATAATGATTCATTCTAATTCTCTTCAATATGGATCCTCTCATTACTACTATTAATGTTCACATCGTGTGATGGACTATAAGCCCTNAGAAAAGTGGTAGCTTTGTCATGTATGTATTTAGTCCAAAGTGATCCATATGATTATGATGTTATGTGGGTCTTAAAATAATTGAATAATAATATATAAATTAATTATTTAATCTAATTAATAATAGAATTAAATCTTAAACTATCTTGAGGGTAATGAGTATCCATTCCCAACTTGCTATACATGTCTTAAACTCATGTACCCACTATTGGGATTACTAAGTCTTATGCTTTTAGGTGAACCAAGCAATAACACTGTTGGGATTACCAAGCAAATACATGTTTACACTCAAAACTAGTTGTGCTTATTCTACCAATTGATTAATGTGCATAAAAATGTAAATATTAACTAATTACATCAAAATTAAAGTACATTAAAAGAAAATCTATTCTAAGTCAAAATACTACAATGAATATGAATCAATCTCGATCTTATTGTCATTCATAGAATGTGTTCAGGTACAATGCCACTCAAAAGATCATGTACAATCAACTCAAATCCACATTGCAAGCACTCACTAACTATTTTCTAAGATTACAGAATGAAACCGCAAGAGTCTAGCAACACTACTAACCAAATGGTGCAAATACGTAGCAAGTGTTCACATATTTATAGTTAAATATAAACATTGTCTCGATGAGGATATGTTAATGCATTTGGCTGCATCAATGGGGATGTGTTAATGAAGATGTATTAATGTAATAAAGTTATAGCAGATGCGATATAGCATATGTGATCTAGCATTTATGATGTCGTAGCCAATTGAGACACATTGACAAAGATGTTATAACATAGATGCAATGTAGCATTTATGATATAGCATCTACGATATCTCAATTGACTGATACACTTGACAAAATGATGTTTCATCATGTCCCAACAACTCAACTACTTGACATATTAGGTCTCATCACCTTATTAATTCATTTATAATAATGGAAAATAAGTATATGGTGAGTGCAGACCCTTGGTGTAGATCTACTTTGATTGGAAAATCAAATGTTGTTCCATAACATATTCTAATTTTAGTGGTAGTTCCTTCGTACATGTCTTAAATAACTTTGATATTTTTGTTAAGGATGTTTTTCCTTTGCACGGTTGACCAAATAATATCTTTGGGCACCTTTTCATATGCGTTTTTCAAGTTAATGAAGATCATATGTATATTTTCTCTATATTTTCTAAATTTCTCAATCAATTGTTGAATCAACAAAATAAATTTTGATGCAGGGGGTTGCACCTTGATAGATCCCAATAGGATCCAATCCACAACTTCCAAGTAGATTTAACTTAGAAAGTAAGAACAACATAATAAAATAGAGAAAATCTCCCTTATATTAAGATAATTCTCAAAATACATATGATATATAGAAAAGATGATGGGTCAAGCTTAACTCACAACTCTCCCAAGCATCTTAGAGGCCACACTTATTCCCTCCCAATCCTCAATTACTCACAATGGAGCCCAAGCTCAAGATAAGACACTTGTAAGAGATTCTCCTAATCTCTCTCAAGTATTCTCCCTTGCCTTTCACTCAACTTCCTTGCACAAGCTCTCTTTCCCTATGTTGGGATGTTTGGCCTTTAGCATTTGCACTTTGGCCCTTGGCACTATGGCACTTGGCATTACAACACTTACAATGGTGAATTACATCTATATTTATAAGCAATCAGAAGGTAAAACCCCTAGAAATCTTTCCTCAACTTAACTTGAGGTTCTTTATATTTTTTCCAACTCTTCTCACCTTCTCCATGGCTATTCTCGTCTTGCTTTGGCTATTACCATCTTGCTTTGGATGTTTCCCAAATTGAAACAATGTTTTCAAAAGTTTCCCTATGCATTTGGGTTGTCTCTAGTCTTTTATGAAGGTGCCCAAAATAAAAGTACTCCTTTTAATGCTAGGAGCCTTCAAATACCTCTCAACAAGTCCCCATAGATCTTGAATCTCCTAAACTCATCAAAATAAGCCAAACACACCCTAAAACATGCCAAAACATCTTAGAATCATCCCCAACAAAATCAACACAAAAAGACACATAGTAAGTAGGGTAGAACAAGGGTATATGAAGAGTTGTCCCTACTCAACTTTTATAATAGTTCTCCATGGCATAAATTCAAATTGATTTTCTGGTATTGTTGATTTAAATCTAAAACTTTATGACTCTCTTCCAAAGCTTCATAGTATGGCTCATTATCTTGATCCTTCTATAGTTTTTACAATTTTGCACATCTTCTATATTTTTGTAAATGGGGATAACAATGTTGTTTCTTCAATTGTTGGACATTTCTCTATCCTTTAAAATTTTGTTAAACAATTGTGTTAGCTAAGAAACTCTTGCATCTTCTAGTGCTTTCCAAGCTTCTATAGTAATGTTATCTAGTTGATGAGTCATGAATTGTTGGCTACAATATCGCATCTATAATATCATGTATGTGATAACACGTATGCAATATCACAGCCTAGACACAATATCGCGTACGCAATATCGCAGCCTATCTCCTCATCTATAAATAAGAGGTAGGCAAATTTCGTAGGAAGTTTTTGGTTTTTAAGTTTTCAATAGTTGCTAGTATTAAGGTAGGGACTTTTTGTCAATTTTTCCTCTCAACCCTTTCTCCCAGTGCATGCCTGCAGTGTGATGATTGTAATTGTACGACATCCTTATTCGAGTGTGACATACTTGGACACACACATGACTGGAAATAAAGATCGAGATTACTTCATCATTGCAACATCCACTTAGCTTAATTATTTAATTGTTATTATTATTTATTACTTTCTTAGTTAATATCTCTCTAGCCTTATCTCCTAGTAACACGAAATGAGTATGACTTAATCATGAGCATTTAAGTGTGATCACTTGGTAACCCAGTGGCGTACTTAGGCCATGCACTTGGTAATCCTAGTGGTAGTAGTGCACAAGGTCCAAGATGTGTACGGATGATTAAGGAACGGATGCTCATCGCACTTAGGCTAGCTTAGATTCTCTCTCTCTCTCTCTCTCTCTCTCCTAGTTTAGTTAATATTATTTCCCATTATCCCCAGGAGTAGCATTAGTGTAGGAACACATTATACACCTCACTCTGGACTAAACCATACATGACAAAGCTAATACTAGTCCAAGTGGGAAGACAGTGAACTACGATCTATGAGTAACTATCTAGATACCACAACTAGTCCTTCTGCCGAATTCGACTGGATCATGCGTGAAATACTCGTATTCGTATGGTTGAGTGTAGGGGTACCTCACTCATCATTAGTGCCATTGCCAGGGACGGTGCTAGTTATCTAGATTAGTTATATCATACAAGGTCGCTATATAGGAATTAATGATACATCTTTTAGGAAGAAATAATTACAAAAAGTCACATACAAATTCACACACAATTGCACAACCATGCCTCTCCTACAAAGACTATGATAATGCCATATCTAGTAAGGCAATTCATTGGAGAACTAACAAATTATATGACAATGAAGATTGGAGTACGCAATCCAAGGTGGGGATTTCTTATAAACATAAATAAAGGAAGCATCATCCCAACACATGAAAGCATAACTTACTCGATGACGATGAACCCCTATTGGCCACTACAAGCCTAACGCAAATACAAGAGGTTGTTCGAATCTCCCGTAGGCATCATAAAGAGAGCCGCCTACCTAGGCTCAATTTAAATAACTTTCCCAATTTCTCAGGAGGCTATGACTTAGATTTGTAACAACATTTACAAGCCTTCTATGATGCCTGTGCATGGAACAACATTGATAATAGTTGGAAAAAACTCAAACTCTTTCATATGATACTCGTTAGCCATGCAAAAGTATGGTATAGATCGTTAAAACAAAATTCAATATGACATTGGCCAACAATGTTAGAACTCTTTAACGAAAGATATCAAACCTACGCAAGAGTGTCAGACTTGAGGAAACAAATCCAAGAGTGGAAACAAGCACAACATGAACCCTTGGACATGGCCTTAGAAAGATATTATGCACTGTTAAACAACTGTCTAGGCCATGAGTTTTCCGAGGAAAGGCTAATGTACCATCTCATTGATGGGCTTCGTGATGAAACAAGAGAGACCTTGGGGATGTATGCCCNAGGCAAAGATCAATAAGATGATGGAATGGATGCATAAAAAGTGTGGAGAATATATCAATATTATTAGAGATAGAGATTTGACAACCCGAGAAGTAGGAAAAAATATCATTAGACAATCCAAAAGAAGGGATGAGGAAAATAAGAGCTCAAGTGCCAATCATACGTATGAATGTAACATTTTCCTGTATGATCATCCCAAGGGCCAATGCCCAATATTTTTACATTTATATGAGCATTGGAGAAGCACGTTACACCCAAGAGTTCATACAGAGATACTGTGTTCAATCATAGTGGCAACAATCCCAGTCATGGGGGAAGCCATCCCTAAACTGGAGACACCCTTCGGATCATCTGAATCCAAATGCTTATCTAGTCCAACATCCTATTTCCCCAACTGCGTCAACATACTCTATCTCGCCACATTATCATTCTCCTTAGTACTATTAGCCCATGTCCTTAGCACAACCACTGCCTTATGTACCTTTCACTTCTCCTAAATTTCAACATTCCCATCCTTTCCCTCCTTCTACATTTCCACCAACTATTCTTAAAGTGTCTACAACATAGCAACAACCCACGAACGTTACGTGTGCTACTATTGCCAATAGCAGTGAGAGAGCTTGTCAACATCAAAGGCATCCCTTCTTTAGATATGGTCATAGGAAGGAACAACACAGTTCCAAGGCCACTGCATTCTCCAACTCAGCATAAGTCCAACACTATGGTGCATCCTTCTCTTCGAACCCAACACCTCGTGTCACTTCATTAAGGCCACCAATTAACACTTCGACAACCATATGGCCCAATGAATACAGTCATGGAGGGTGAAATCCCAATCCTTGCATACCATCTTACATCCTCAAGTATCATAGTGGGTCAACTCTTTACTAGGGAACCACATCTTATAAATTGCCCCACTATGCTTACTATAATCAGGTGTGTGAACCCCAATGGGGTAAGTATGACCAAGTTTCAATATTTCCAACGTGCAAGGATCCTCATCTTTCATTTGTACCATTTAGTTATGGGGGATATTCCCCATTCTAATAATAAGCAAGATTAATAAATATTTTTCATTTTCTTTAATTTTACAATTTTTTGTTTTTCATTTTTTCAATTTCTTTTTTGTTACCTTTTTGTCTTTTTGTCTTTTTATCTTTTTATAAGTAATCTCATCTACGAATAAAACACTCATGTGGCACATTGGTTGAGGTGTGTTCTATGTTATTGAGTCTTGAGTGATCAATTATTTGGATAGTGAGCCCATTACACCCACTCATCCATTCTACAAATAAGAGGTTCTATTCAAGGGTACAGTGATATTCTTGACATTTTTAAAAATTAAAATTAATTTTGTGTTCATTGTACCCAGAATGAAGAAGGATGGATCAAGAGGGAATGATTAGGGTGTGACATCAAGGGAACTTGCAAATTCTCTTTGGTGACATCTGTGAGAGTTATTATGCAATGTGGTTGTACTAAGATCCTTGAAGATCTAATGCAAAATGGAAGTAAGAGTAATCAAAAGGCACTCAAAAATCCAATGATGTTCTAGGGGGTCCCACTAGAAAGACATGCACCGATGCTTGAAGTTTGGCGGCTTCTCTAGATTCAGCAATCGAAACAAAAAACAAACAAAAATAAAGACAAAGAAAATGCCACAAAGAAAAAATCACTCCTCCCTGGAACAAAATGCCAAGTGATCGCACACCTTGTTGTTATGGTACTCTCATGGTCGCTCATCATGGGATGAAACAATGCGATGTCATTGATCAGAGGAATGGACTTGGTCGTGATCTTGGAACGATGGGTTAATGACACATTAATCATGCTTTGGGCAAGCAGTAAGGTATAACCTGCTTTGGGGAGGACCCACTTGCATAATTTGCCCAAAGCATGATTAATGACACATTAATCATGCCTTAAATTGTGGTTACGCAAGGGCATTATAGGTTGGAACCTGCTTTGGGGAGGATCCACTTGCATAATTTTTGTAATTTTCACTCATAACACATCTTCCGCACATCATCTATTACCCTCAGCATATTTTCAATGATATTCTTTCCCTTATTACTATCCCTCCAATTCAAACATTCCTATGAATCATCACATAGCCTTTTTCTCCACCTTACCATCTGAGGTCCTTATTGATAAATTCCACACAATCATAATTTTCGTGCCTTTAGAACTAGTTGAATTACCCTGGAACCCTTTAACACTCGTCTAGATGTCCTTAGTTTACATCGTTAATTTCAGAAAATTATTAAAAATTCGGTACATTCTATAAAGTGCCCTAACATCGATAGGTCACGATATTGCATCCCAACAATATATATATACGCGAACCCCCCACTAATCAACATCATTTGCAACTATTAACACAGGGGAAGTTTTTCAAATTTCTCTCAATGACTCACAATTGTGCACCCTTACTTTCATATCCATAACTTGCTCGCTGGTCCTTTGATTTTCATTGTGTTTGAACCTACTTGAACCTAGAGTGTTCAGCTTAGTCGTGGGGGAGGGGCACAAGCCGAATAGCGCATAACTTTTTTGAAATTCGTCATCGCCCGAAGGACATTATCAAGGGTAATTAGCTATAAAATTAAGGATAAATGCATCAAAAATAATTTCATCTCCTTAGTCATACCGTGAAACTAGATTTGAAAACCACATAAGCAAAGAGGATTCAATATTATAATCTTTCGGGGACATTTTAATTAATGTTACACTGAGATAAAGAAAATTCATTAAGGCAAGCAGTAAGGTATAACCTAACTTTGGTAACAACCTTACTAACGATTGGCTCCGTGTGATTGCAGATGGCCCCGAAACGTGGACAACAGGAAGGTCTTGCCCAAGGTGGGATCAAACGACCTAGGAGAGGTGAAGGACAAGTTCCTGCTGAACAACATGCAAAGCAAGAGGAACAAGCATTTAGTATCCACCAAGAAGACCCGACTACTGTACAATCAAGGCAGGAGGAAGGAGGAGCTGCTGCAGCATTGATGACATTTCACGTTGCCCCAAGATTATGTTCAAGCCATCCATGAAAGGTCCATATTTACTACAGTGATCATGGAATTAAACTTTGGACCTCTAGTAGAATTTGCTCCGAAGGCCGTTAGGGATCACCTCAAAGAATCCCCATTGTGGCCTACCCTCTTTGAAAGCGGTGCCTGGTACTTAGGAAAAACGTACCAATTTTGGCACAATAAAGAAGAAGGCACCATGGTTAACATTTGTGGTGTGACTACTGATTTCTCTATTCAAGCCATTTCGGAAGTATTAAACCTTTCGAATACAGGGCCAAAGGTTGCTTAGAACCAACTGGACACTTTCAAAACCAAGCAACTTAATAAACTATTGACAGAGAATAAAAGGGTGGCGGAAGAAAAAGAGAAGGCTAATTGGGATGCCTCTATGGCACAAGCACAAACTTATATGCATGCCAAGGTACTCAAGGCCTTACAAGAGGTGAAACTCTAGGCCGTACTTCAACGCCATCAAATCCCAAGACCTGGAGCGTAAGACAATGGAAAGACACCTATGGAGGAGCCACCGCCACTAAGAACTACATGAGTTCCACCCAATCTTGTAGTTATAGGATTTTCATTTGCATTCTTTGTGTTGTGTCTCAATTTTGTTCTGATTCCACACTGCGACATGAATTCATTCTCGTCAATTAATAATCCCATACCTATCCACTGTGTAATCAATGGAGCTTGTTCTCACTTTAACTCGAGGACGAGTTTTCATTCAGTCGTGGGGGTATGATGAGTCATGAATTGTTGGTTGCGATATCGCACCTATGATACTCCTTGAGTATCTTTTCTTGTTTTGGATAACATGTTGCACTTCATCACTTTACCACAATGTCTCCTTTGGGATGTATTTTTTGCCTTTTGTTTTACCCAAAATATTCTTTTCAATTTTTGAAACATAGTTTTCCATTTTGGCCCCAAATTAAATTTGTAGAGCAATCCAATTCTATGTACCTTGTTGAAGTAATTATTCTCTTAATAAGGTGATGTTGTCTTCTTTCAAATTTGTCCATTTTATGCATTGAGTCCCTTTTCTTCTGCTACCTTGAAAACTTTGTATAGCTAAATCCATGATCATTAGTCGATGCTAAGTTGCAAGACACTCTCTTGGTATGACCTTACAGTCTTTGTATATGGCTAGTCTTTTTTGCACAACAAGAAATAATCAATTTGCGTTTTATTCATACCACTCTTAGATGTAACTAAGTATTTTGTCTTTTTCTTGAAATAAATATTTGCAATTACAGGGTCATAGGAACTTGCAAATTATAATAGTGAATCTGCTATATCATTACCCTCTCCAAATCTATTTTCTATGAATTTTGCATCTACTAAATTTCCTATGTATATGATAAATGTCCATATGTGACTATTATGCATTGCATAAATTGCATATAAGTATATGGGTAATGTCCTCTTTATATGCTAAACTGTTCTACATTGTATTTCTCCTTTCAAGTGAATTTTATCTTGCTACATTTGTTCTACAAATGCACAAGAATGCACTCTTGGAAGATGACGAAAATGTTCTTTCCTTCGGTTCAAGAATTCTGTAACGTTGATCCGTTTTTCCTTATCCAAGTTTCTAAATTAATAAAGATTTCTACCACTGACACCATGCTTGTAAGGAAAATCAATGCAATCTTTGATCATTTTCTCTAGCACAAGATTGACATAAAAATTTTCTTCATATTACCTTGCATTGCACGGAAATAGAGTGAGCCAATCCATAGGTGGATGCGCCCCACCTTGACCTGCTTCTTAAGGAGGAATAATTTGCGATATGTCCACTGCCACTTTTTTAATTCACGTTATGGTCATATTATGTTCATGAGCTTTGAAATTATATTCAAAATGGTACATGGATNTAACCTTTGTGTTGCTTGCCTTCCATTTATTCCTGATTGCTTCTCTACCACTAACCTTATTCACCAAAAAAGGCAATCCTGTTCTCTCTGGTTCCATTTATCTAAAATTTAAGATATTAAATTATTTTAATTTTATTTTCTTATTTATTATTAAGAGGTACAAAAAAGTCATTTAATATTCAAAATACAATTGTGATGTATCATTATATAACTCTTGCAATTGTAAGAATTTGTGGGATTGCAATACAACCATGTTAACCCGTGTTTAAGTTGTCGGATTTGGGTTGTAGTGGGCATCATAAAAAAGTTGGATTCATGTCGTAGTGGGCATATTCATAAAAAAAAGTTGGAGTTGCCCGGTCGATGAATAATCGGTCAAATAGTGGGACCTACAAAATTTAAACTAACAATTTTTAAATTAAAGGCTAATGATATTCTTAGTTTCATGTGATAAGCCAGGGTGTGCTTAGTACGAGAGCCTCTGTAACTAAAAAAAACATGGAACACTGGAATCTAGCTCTAACCATTGCTACTATTGCAGAATATGCCCAAGCTTTGTTGGAGGGAATTCTTCCTTATCGTTGTTGTCTTGTGTGTGGCTCACAATCCAGCAACCTAGTTGCCCTATAATTAACCATTTATTTGCCCTTTTTCAACAATGCAAGCCAGAACAGAGAGATGTGTATGTCTCGAAGAGAAGCCAAGGAAAACCCAAATGCAGTGATGCTGATTTTCAGCTCAACCACACAGCAGAAACACTCAGGTCTAAAGTGCAATGGAAAGCATTGATTTTAAAAGCATAATCTAGGGAAATTCATTAGGTTTTTATGCCATTATCCACCATGAAAGGCAACTTGGTCACAGGTAAACTCAGACTAGGTGCCTCAGTCTCGTGAAGTTGTAGCTGCTCTAAGTCGGTGTAGTTTTACCACAAAGGCCATCAAGCACCCGATCCGCCTTAACCCCAGCTTATGCAATCACTGATGTTAACCAATACTATGCTTTCTAAGGTTTTGTATGAGGTGTCTGATAATGTTGTATATACAATTTTTATATGAGAATGAAATTGTAAAAATAATTTATGAATCAATAATCTGAGATTCCCCATTGAATTTATAAGCTGCCCTGTTCAGTTTTTGCGGTGATGCTTCACCATAGCTGCCCTGTTCAGTTTTTGCAGTGATGCTTCACCATTCTGCGTACGTCTGTGGCTAATTTCGTTGCTCCTCCCTTTTTAACTTCTTATTATTCAATGGGATATATTGAATAATGCAAAAACATGCATCTGAAGTCAGCGCTTAATTATATGCAGGTTTAATTACCTGCATAAAAGCCTGTGCAAACTGAATGAGATATTTGTTGTTGTACTGTTGTAGGCACCGGTTAAGAAATATGACCAATTGCCGGCAGATCCAATGCTTCTTTATGACCAGTTGCTTTGATAGTTGCGCCTTGGAACTGAAAATAATGCAATGCCAACATGGTTGTTCATCAGCCTCATATCGTTACCGGTTGAATTATTGCTCGTATATTATTTGCCAACATTATTGGCACCTGACAACGTTATTAACCATGAGCCCATTCATCAATTACTGAAGCATTTAATGTCATTATCGTCTCTCGGTGTGAGTTCATTGTCTTGTTTTTGTTATAGTTTAATGGTCGTACGCTTCTGCTTATGCTCCAACATTGTATTCCTTGAACATTCTGTTGAAAAAAATTAACGGTGAAGTGGTAGATCACACCAATGAATTAGCAGTTGCTTATTCATGAACTACACTTTCCGTTCTATTGTCGGATAGTTTTAGAATTTTTCCTAAAGATAACATAAGATTTTGAAACGTGTTGTGAAGTTCTATCTTAGTTAATTTTTAGATGTTTCCAATTTTGTAACTTAGATGTGGCTATTTAAGTCTGCCCTGGGATCCGTCATAAACAGCATGAGAAAGACAAGAGTGTGAGAGTTCTCACATTGCATGAAAGAGAGGGTTCTTCTTGTTCTCTCCGTGTGATGAAGAGAGATGCTTTGTTATTTCCATCGCTGATAATAAGATTTTTTCTAGAATTACCTGTGGTTCAACTGCTTTTTATTTTCCTCTCATTTCATATTTTGCTGCCAGATCTGCTAACACATTTTACATATAACAGAAGCAGACAAATAGTTCTGAGCCCAATGAGTATGTCTCAAACAGAACTAGATCTTGCAATACTCAAGACCTTAGAATTAGTCTTTCAATAAAGTCTGCAAAAATAGGACATTTTAACGTTGAAGGAATACACAATAAAAGAATACAGTGTATCCCACTAGAAACAGAAACTGAGAGTGGTGATTTATTATCCTACAGGGTTGCATTTGTCTGATTGGAAAAATTTTCCCAAGGCTATTCAAAAAGCCCAGAGGCTTTTTATATTTCATACTCAAGAGGATACTTAAGAAGATGAACAATACTCAAAGAGGATAGTCAATAAGAGGAACATGCTTCTCAAACATTTGTGTTTAGAATTTGCAGCATAGTTACCAGAACCAAGGAAACAACCTTCAAAGGAAACATGACAGAAAGCGGCCAAGGAAAAGGTTGCCAAAAAGAAATGGCATAAAACATCCAAGCAATAATTTAGAAGAATTTGAATATTTCCATGTCAAAAATGAAACAGAAGTGATACATGGAAAGAGAACTACCAATGTAACTCATATATATATATGTATATGAAAGAAATTACAGTTTATGGCCAAATATCCTTAATTTAAATGTATTTCATTTAATAACTATGGCAGAAAAATATATTAATAAGTAAACACCTGAAGCAACAGTTTTTTGAAACGGTTTCCTTTGCAAAAACGTAAAACGAACCGTTTTCCTTCGCAAAAACGTAAAACGCGAAATATTGAGAATCCATTGCATTTCTTGCAACTAAGATTTGCGGTAGCCTTCTTTCTCCAGAAGCCTCAACACGTCTCTATGCAAGATAAGATTTGCGGTAGCCTTCTTTCTCCAGAAGCCTCAACACGTCTCTACGCAAGATAATATCAGCTTGGATTTTGTAGACGCTCTGGGTGACATGCAGTGCATTCCAAAATACATACTTAGAAGCATCCGGGCACAAAGACTTGCTCAATGACCCACCATAACAGGGCTCTACAGTTTCCTCAAACCCTGAAAGGGGGAAAAACAGGAAAAAAAACCATGATTCAGTTAATTTGCTAAATTAGAGAATTTTTTTTTTTTGCAAATTCATAAAAAAAAATTCTTGGTATGGGGTTTTAAAAAGCATTTTGCCAACTAATACCATGCTTTGCAGGGTTGCGGATGATTTCTGAAATAATGTTATATATGTCCACGTACACAACTTTCACAGGAGAAGGAAGTTGCAGAGATAAATTATGGGCCAATGATCTGAGAGCCAGATTGAAATCATAAGCTGCTCTGTTGAGTTGTTGAGCAGATGTTTGGTTAGTAAGCAAAAACTTATGAGCTGGCAGATTTCCCAATGGTGGAACACCAATTATGCCTACTTTGGTGGCCCCTTCTTTGACTACTTCCTATTATTCAAAGTTCAAACAAACGACAGCAGCCATTACTGAAATAATCATGAGACTCTTCATGAAAATTTGCAATCAGGGTGTAATAGTTCAATCATGAAAGGTAAGTTTGATTACCGCAATAAAACTTTGTGCAGCCTGCAGTAGAAATTGTTGGTAACGTTGGAGGGTATACTGATTTCTTCTGAGCCTGGACGAGAAATATGTGAAAAATAGATCATTTGTTCCATGGTTGATTAAAAACAGTGCTCTGCTTAGGAGATCCAATGCTCTTCCTTGCCCAACTGCTTTCACAACTCTCGACTTGTATTCGTGGAACAACTGCAATTGATTGGACAAGGTAATCACAGAATCAGACTGCACAGAACAGAAGAAGAAAAACTTGGCTTTTAAGCAAAATGGGTTCAAGACTTGATAACAATTGAGTCAAATAGCAATCCATTATGGTTACTGTCACCTTCCCTGTGAGATTGTCAAAGCCAGATCCTGCAGAAGCAAATGACACCCCCGTTAAAAGATCTGAAATCTTGAGGCCTGGATTTAGATATGGGGGCACAGTGTCTTTGGCTCCAATATATTGAGCTGCAAATCCACAGGCAGTATGCACATCAAGCATGTACCAACTTGCAAAATACAGCAGCAAAATCGGCATAACACGGTATCCAATTTGCAGACTAGCAGTAATTTCAACATGACAGATGAAAATCATGAAATGAAATGAAAGTGTGAAACCGCCGAATTGAACCGCAGAAGAAACACATTGAGAGGCAAAAGCTTGTGATTTAAAAAAGAAATAAAGATTTTGAGAATATAAAACTTAAAGATTTTGAGAATACAAAACTAACACAGAAAATCAATGGCTAGTTTTCCATTAGAGAATCTGCCAGTGGCAATATGGGATGGAAAATCTCTGCCATAAGGAGGGAAGTTGGCCTTAACAGTTGTGTTGATGTAGTTGTTGTTGCCTGTGTCAATGGTGGAAGCACCGAATCCCAATATCAGAGACAAAGATGAGGCCTGTGTTCTGCAAAGGCACACAGAAGCTATTAACAACACTACAGCATACATTTTTACAAGGCACTCGCTGCTCTCCATCGCAATTTAAATAGAGGCTCTGCTTATGGGTAGGAAATTAACATTATATTCTTTTTAAAGACATGAGAAGAGAAAAACCTGGCAGGATGGACCGTAGTTACCAGAGAAACACAACCGCAATCAAAACCCAAGGAAAAGTGATCAAAGAGACGGTTGTGGATGGTAAATGGTTCAGAAATGGGGAGCCTACGGAACTTGTGGAGATGGATCTAAATAGATATGACGTAAAAATACTAAAATATGCAAAAATGAGTTCCAAAAAAAACATAGAAAATGTTCTCTGTTCATAAATTTAATCCATTTAATTGCTTGAAATGCAGTTTATTTTTGAATTTTATATTATACTTTATCCAACAACCTCATGGTTTGAGAACTGCATTTTGAAAAGCGTTGCCGGTGCAATAGAAAACACGAAACATGCGACAATGGGATCCCGTTTCAAAATGCCCTTGCGTATGAACAGTACCGTCACCTGTTGCGCCAAACATTTCCCAGCAAACGTTTATAACACACGTTTCATTTCCTATGATTTTATTAGAGTAGCGATTTGTCAAAGCAAGTTGTTGAGTTATCACCATCTGTGACGAATTAAATAATAGAAAGTAAGAGAGTAGGCACTTGTCAAACCAAGTTGTTGAGTTATCACATCTGTGATGAATTAAATAATTTGGAAGTAAGAGAGTAGGCACGTGTCAAAGCAAGTTGTTGAGTTAGGTGTTATGAATTAAATGCAGGTCTGCAGTGAATTGAATGTGTGACAGCAACATAGAGGAAAAAAAATTTAAGGCCACTTCTATGGCAAGGAGGGTAATAAGTAACACATTCAGATAAAGTATTTGGGGTCTTTGCCAGTTCTACATCGCTTTGTTATTGTTGCAGTTTCTACATCGCTTTCCACAATCATTGCTGCTGCTTCTGCATTGCTCTACATGATGATAAATCATTTGTCAACTCTATGTGGTAAGTCACTACTTCTGCAACTCCCTCTCCAAAATGGGCTAAACCGTGGATTCTGAGACCATTTTTTTCTTTGAATCAGAATTTCCTATTACATTAAAGTTCAATCACTGCAATTCATATGCTGATATCAGGTCTCATTCTTAAAATTATCTCTTCAAAGTTAATATAGTAAGCTCGTCTTTGACCTTTCTCTATTACCATTTCACGAAGGGCAGCAAATCCTTCTATTCTTAGATCTAATCGAGGATATTGCCCACTGTGCCTTCTGTACTAAATTTGTTGCTTCTATGTTTAAAGTTCGTTTCTTTTTCGCAACTTAATTTCTTGCCGTTTCTGTTCCCATCACGTTGTCCGTTTCCCGTATATTTAAAGCTCGTTTCTTTTTCGCAACCTAATTTTTTGCTTTTTCTGTTTCTGTTGCGTTGCCGTTGCCATCAAGTTGCTCCGTTTCCCGTTTCCGTAACTATGGTATAGATGCATGGATTTTGGAGCATGGCATGGCTTATAATAACGGTGAAAAAAGGACCACAACCTCCGTGACTGGTCATATCACTTAATTTTAACCATAGTGTTTTAATATTTAAATTTTACATCACTGTCCAATTTTCAATTTTGTTGTTAGAATTTCCTTTTCAATTTTGTTGTTAGAATTTCCTTCATGGTATCTCTAGTACGGAAGATAAGAACAGCAGCAGCGCCCTGATACTATCATTTCTTTACTGTGGAAGAGAGGAACAACAGCACTGCTGCAGCACTACAGACAAACATCTACCGAAAAATGGCAGCAAATATAAATTTCTCTATGGCAGAGGCATCATTGCTGGAATCTGCACATTATTGGAAACACTTGGCATTGCTCCTAAGCTAGACTAAACTGTAGATATCGTCTTATTCATTTTCAAAATCATTTAACTTTGATATGGTAAATGGTGACTTGCTAGGACCCTCGTAAACAATGAAAAAATATTTAGCACATTAAATTTTAAAAGTTGCAGAAAAAAACACAAATAACATTTATTGCATAAATCTTGGATCACTGTACATTTGTAGTCAGAAACAGGACTGGAAATTGATGGCCAGGGGTGGTAGTCAAAGGAAATTCACTGAACATTTGTTTTTAAAAATTGGCTTTCAAATTAAATAAAATATAAAATAAGGCTGAAGTTGACAAAATAAAGGTGAACACATTTTAAATTAAGAAAAAATATCTCTATTTCTCATTGTCTAGTTTAAATGAGTAACAATACATTGGATTTTAGAGTATCAACAATATTAAAACTAATCTTAAAATCAAGAAAATAAAGCTAAGATGGTAAGATTAAAAGAAAATTCCAAGAGTTCCTAATTATTCAAAAGAGTAAAGTTGAAAACATCTTAAACTAAGATAAATTATCTTAAGTTTTGGCATTGCCTAGTATAAATGAGTAACACCTTGAGTTTCAAAATATATTGTTAAATTACAAAAGCAACAATAATAAAACTAATCTTATAACCACCCCTCTATTACATCTTATAAATCGTAGGTATGTTTGAAATATACATGTTTGATTTCCAGTCTAGAATTCTATTTAGAAGACGGGCATAGCTATACCTCACTTACCACCTCAACATCATCTTTACACATGATTTACAAAATAGTATAAATTGTTTTAAAACACCGTCAACTTCAGTTCAGTTTTCAGAATCCTTTGATGCAATTTAATATCAACATGCTAAACCCAACCAGTTTCTTAATCTTTTGAGATTAGAGTTCTTTAAAATGTAAACATTAATCTATTTATCATCAACTAATAGAATATAATTACCTAGCTCATGGGGTCACTGTAGGGGTGTGGATCGTGGAACATTGCTGAACCACACTAAATTTTTAAAATTTAAATGTTTATCTATTTCATCAATAAACCGAGTAGTGGGCTAGTCGGTTCGTTGAGTGGCTGCTCAAATTTATAGACGTGTGACAGATATTGAAAACAAAGACCTTTTATTGCACAAGTAGTGCTTGTCCCAATCCAATGTTTCTTCAAAGCTTTTTCGTGTACGATTGGACAGTAAC
This sequence comes from Gnetum montanum, assembly GCA_015680685.1. Lineage (NCBI taxonomy): Eukaryota > Viridiplantae > Streptophyta > Gnetopsida > Gnetales > Gnetaceae > Gnetum > Gnetum montanum. The sequence continues at coordinate 696,988 of MNCI01010589.1, read as the reverse complement.
AGCCTGTCTTTTAATATTGCATCTTCGTTGGATAGTATGCAACGGAACCTCGTTTTCAAAATCTAACCTCGTTTTCAACAAAAGATTTTGAAAGGGAAGGCTTTACTCCAATTTTAGGTAGATTACCTAGAAAAAATGTACGGTGTTTAGGTTTTGTCATTGTTCTTGCATAGAAATATGCTCTACCACACATATCTCAATCATGGCCGTCTCAGAATAATCTTCACTTCTCTAAGGGTCTCTTTTGGACCTAATACTACATCATTGCACAATATTTTTGAATGAATACTTTATCACATGAGTAAATGTTACATTTTTTGCAAGGATGATGTAAATAATCAAAATTTTGTTTTCCTTAAGAGTCACGATGCAATTGGGGACATGGGGACACAAAGACATGCAAAAGATTCCTTAGGTTGTATGGTTTTTGGGGTTCGGGGTCCTTGAGTGTAAAGGTAGAAGGTTTCAAACAATAAGATTGGGTATGCATCCTAGTAATAAACGTCCTTCATGTCTTATCTACTACTTTTTCTTAAGTTGAATAGAGTGTTGTGAGCGATAAATAATCTTCCCTTTTCAAACCATAAGAAAGGTATGCATCCTAGTAACAAAGACTCTCCATGTCTTATCTACTACTACTTAAGTTGAATAGAGTGTTGTGAGTGATGAATAATCTTCCCATTTCGAACAATAAAAATAGGTATGCATCCTAGTAATGAACACCCTCCATATCTTATCTACTACTTCTTAAGTTGAATAGAGTCCTATGAGCGATGAAATGAGCTTAAAATAAATCAGATGGGGAACAATAGCCTACTCTATGAATACAAAGCTAAAGCAAAAGTAGTTGAAGCTATTTGGAGAGCAACGTAACTAAGGCCACAACAACAATGAAGTAGATTCTTAACCCATTTCTAGATCTAGAATAGTTTATAATGGTAACAATAGACATAAAAACCATATTATTTCTTGACCCATTTCCTTAGAAAGTAATATAAACCATACATCAAACTAGACATACTTACAGAAGTTGTAATCACTTGAAAATATGGTAACCAAGCAATGTTGTAACCAACCTACAAATTAACTTGAAAACAATTATTTTATCTGTTAATTTTGATGTCTAACTATAGTTTGTGACAAAGACAAAGTGTAGTTTTCGCCAAAACTAGTATACTCTAAATCGAAGGTAGAAAAAACACCAATAGATCATATGGTTCGTAAAATAGAAAGATTTAAATAACAACAGAAACAAAAATGTTTTGGATAAACATGGCATGAAGAGAGAAAAAAATTGGATGGCGTAAATACACATCGGTTAGTAGATGGCCCAAAGTTTATGGAAGTCAACTCCCGTATTTTGTAATGTTCCCTTTGATTAGAGGATTTGTGCCCCTTCGTTTCATAATCATTGATTCATCAAAGATTATATTAATCCAAAGACTATTTACCGTCACACGCTAATTATCTTAACATTTAGTTCATGGAGGTATCCTTGTAAAGATGTAAAGAACATTTATGCAGGAGCTTTTTTGGTGCTAGAAGGAGGGCCAATAAGGTTTATAGTATCTTAAAATCTAAACACCTAGTTGCCTATAGGTCATGTTCAACACTTAGTATCTGAATCGCTTTGAGTATTTTATTTAGTTTTATTTCTTGTTCCCATCTATACGTAATCCCCATTTCTTTTTCTAAGTATATGTAGGAGACTTTCTTTGATACAATGATAGGGCAAGGATTTAACTGCTTCTAGGGTTCTTAGGCCCATAAACTAATGGAAATGTGTAAAGCTCAGGTACATATGGTACCTATGACACAACATGACTACAAAGTCACATGTGCAAAGAGGGAACCAAGCATCATGTTGCTTGAAAATGAGCTAAGGAGGATGGCTAAATATGAGATAGGCAATGGTTTGGGACCTTTTTTTCCCCCAACCTAAACTAATCCATTAAGCTTACCCATTCTGAACAAACCACGCTAATAGAATATTTTCTTGCTAGGAAGAAATCCAAGCCATGATAAGCAATATTGGGGTACATTTCATTGGGAATCCTAACATCAATGTTAGTAGCTAGAATTTGCAATTCCATGATCAACATAATGAAAGTGTTGATGTCAACATCTTTGATGGTGAAGAGGATACAAATACTCATACTTCATTACCTATTAGACTTTATCACCAACACACTATTCACCCGTCCAACCCTAGTTTGCAACACATTAATCTTATCGCTCTAATAATTTATTTTCCATGCATGTTCCATATACCACTACTACTATTGCTTTTGCTTCAAATGATGTAGTTCCATCTATGATTAACTTACCTCCTATCTATAGTTTATTCCCTAACACTACTATAGTCAATCCTAGTCTCCCAGCATTAGTACAAAGTGTTAATACATTACTTAATTCTTTCCAATCTAAGTCACACATTATTCCTATTCAACAATCACAAGGTTCCTTACCCTTCCCTTCATTTGTACATTATCTCACCTACTATAATATTACACCATCAAAATTAATGTGTTTCATGGTACCTACTCAACCAATCTTACCCACTCATAATCTCATGCTAAGTAGCCTTGCTTAAAACATCCCTAGTGTCACATCTAAACTAATGCTTCTACTTTAAGACATATCTTCTAAACTTCATGCTATAGAGAACCAAGCCTAAAAAGCCATAACACTGTGTGGAAGCAATCCTATAGTCTCTATTACACATCTCTTTATTAATCCCATCAATCCTTTGGTTCCCTTCACTCAAGTTCCCAAAGGTGTTTCATTACCAAATTTTACTAAGTATAATGGAGAATCTAATCTTGCAAACCACATCATTACCTTTCGCAATTAAAAAACTTCCATGCTAATTATTCTCACACAATTCTTAGAAGCTTTTCAAACTCCTTGATTGGTAAATCACTTGAATGGTACATATCGCTCCTCCATGAATCTATCACCTTTCTTGAGCAACTCTTCACTACCTTCATGGAGAGATTTAAGTACAATATTACTAAGGATGATGCTTTGCAAAAGCTTGTAGCAATTAAGTAGGCTTCTAGTAAGTCCATCTCCAAGTTTATCTTTAGATGGACATCAACAACCATGAATCTTACACATTAACTTCCTAATGATAAGCTTCTAGACATTTTTTAGGGAGATATCAATGACTACATCAGAGGTAAGCTAGTCTACCCTAGGCCACTTAGCCTCCATGATGCAATCACCTCCACTAAACACATTGAGAAGGTGATAATCCAATATAATGATATGGAGTGGATGAACTTCCACACCAAAATTAACAAGGCAACAAAAGACAAGTGATGAGTGACGAGGTACCCCTACACTCAACCATACGAATACGAGCGTTTCACGCACAATCTGGTCGAACTCCAAGGACCAAGTGCTTATGCACCTTAATGGAACACTCAGGGTTTAATCAATTGTTGTCTTCCCAAACTTGTATTGTCACGGTTGTATGGTTAAGTAAGCTTGAGGTATATGATTTTTATAGCTTTTGTATTTTTTATGTCTTCTGCTAATAAAGGAGATGGAGAGAGAACTAAGTGGCTAACTGACATTAACTATTCATTAATTAGTTTCTAAATGTTCCTAACACCAGTATCCGTTCCCACTTGCTATACACATTTTGAACTAGTGCAATGTTGTTGTGATTACCAAACGCTAATTGTTACTGGGTTACCAAGTGCTACACACATGTTTGGAGTAGTCGTACTGAGTGTATTTAACTAAGGGGGTTAAAGGTTGAGAGAGATATTAATTAACTAGGAAAACATTAAACAATAATTAATTACTAATTAGCTTAATCTGTATGCTACAAGGTTTATCATAAAGTTTGTCTTTGTTGTACACAAAATTATGCTTAGGTACAAATTGCTCGAATAAAGATCCGTTCACTCTATGACTCCTACTGCGGGCACACAGAAATAATTCTAACTCTAGAATGACAAAACTGCAAGAGTTTGGCTAAGGGTTTTAATCTAATGTCTATGAACCAAGGGTGTTACCTCTTATTTATAGAAGATGAGGCAGGACACAATATTGCATATGTGATATCACGGTTCATCATACCCCAATGACTGAATGAAAACTTGTCCTCGAGTTCCTTACAAAATATTGGGAAGGTATGGGATTATTGACTTGAATGACAACTAATGGTGAATGGGATGACATGTGAATGGATCAACATTACAATACATGGAAACATTAGTGTTCATGACTACAAAAGTGAACACTATACACAATTGACATCCAGCCTTATTTGGCAGCTGAGAGAGAAGAGAGAGAGAGAGAGAAAAGGAGAAGACGTGTTGCTACTAATGCCAAGATTGCACCTTCCGTTGTCCATCCATAGCTACACTATCAATCTTGTTCCTTACACAACCATTCTAGCACCAGTCCATCCTAAGTTTTTCCTCCAAGTCCAATCCATTGCTGTATGATTTCCATCTACACACACAACATAGTCACATATGAACAAGGATAAGTAAATTACAATACAATTGATACCTTGCCTTGGTGTAAGGTCCTTTGGCTGAGTTGTGATATGGCCAATACAGATTCTAGGAATATAACACTGGTGACTACCTAAGGTGTAGGGGTTAGGAAAAATTGAAAAAATTGGACCAGGGCCCCCATGACTAAGAGCAATCCTTTGGTAGTGATAGAATAGAAAAAGATAAGGAATAAGAAAGATGGAGTAAAAGAAACAATGGCAATGCCAATAAAATGGATGTCAGAGATGGAAATGAAACAAAAAAAGCTGATTGCGAAAATGTTTAAGGGAAAGAAATTAACTGATGCACCAAATAGGAATGCTAGTGGGTCCTCCCCAAAGTAGGCTCATGCCCTTTATGCCCTGACAAACCCACATTCAAAGAGTCCGTAGGCTTTGGAAATGTCATTTGGAAGCAAGAGTTAAAGACTTAACCACAAGAATTCACCAAAGAGAAATCAATGCATCAACCAAAACATAGACTATTGATACAACCAGCAATGAAGTGGAAAATGGAGAAAGAATGATGGGGAGAAGAGAATGGAATGGATTCCCAAGAGCAAGGTGGTGTACAGCCCCTGTGTACTTATGGTTAATGTGACTGAGTAGATCTCATTCTAAATCTAGCCTTAAACAATCCACATCCAGTGAATTTGCATTAATACACTTGGCCAATGCATCCACTTGAAGTAACAAGAATGCTTCCACCAAAGAGTCACCATCATTTCGAGGAAAATAAGAAAGGGAGGAGTAGGAAGTGAGGAAGGGCCTTAGTTAGAGGGAACATGTCTGTTTAGTTCCATAACCAATGCTTGTAGCCTAGATGATTATTTTGTCTAAGGGGTGTGCTTTGAATTCTCGCTATTTGTTTTTACATGAGAACCACACCATGCAAAGACTTATTTTTATTGGCTCAGCTTGTCGATAATGGAGCAATGTCGAAATGGTAAGAAAAATCAAGAAGAAAACATACAAGCACCAAGAGAATAGCCAGCACAAATGCATCAAATCCCTTTGAAGTCACATCCTTTTCAGTCCTTGACTCCTTCCTTTGTTTGAGAAATGCCCAGTCACCAATTCGTTAATAGTTTTATTCTTAAAGAAGGGGAATGTATAGTTCAAAGCTAAGAGAGACCATAGAAATTCATGGATGCATGGGCAACGTGGACTCATTGCCTATTATATCAAAAGAATCATACCTTAGTATCAACATTATAACTCAAAGGTAAAAACCAAACATTAGCAATCAATAGAATATAGTTCATACCACCATCATAAGCACTTATTAGGTGATGAATCTAACAAAGCAAAAACAACAAACAAAAGGAAAAGCAAAAACAAAAACCAAAACAAATAGTCACACAAAGAAATGAGAAAGTGTAAACGATGGTGCAAAACAAAAACAAGAAAAATTAAAGAAATTTGTAAAACAAAAATGTGTAAAACAAAAACTTAAAAAGTAACTAAGGGCCTCGAATGGTTATCAGAGGTGGTCGTCTTCCTCATGACTAAGTTGGAAGGAGGAGATTCGAAATAGTGAGTAGGGTCGTCCCTTCTCAGAGGTATTATGTGCACTAGCCATTCTAAATTCATGGAAGGGTTTGTTCTATTGCACATTGACTAACAATCTCTTATTAGGGCTCTTAGGTTTGTATATGGTCATGGCCCCTGAAGAAAAGGTTGCATGAATAATGTAAGGTACTTCCCATAGTGTTTGAAATTTTAAAATTTTGTGCATTGTGGCACATGTGTGGGGTTCCAGTAGAGAACCTTATCTCTTGGTTGATACTTAACCTTTCAAATCTTCAAGTCATGACATTGCTTGTTATATGCCTTATGCAACTCATTTGATGATAGGGCAACTAATTGGTTTTCATCTAGCACGTTTAAAGTTGCCAACCTTTGTTTTTGTGCTAGATCAAGGTCAAGGTGGAGGTCACAAGCTGTTGATAGTGTACGGAGCTCAATTTGAATAGAAAGCATTGGAAGATTTCTGTACACTAACTCATAGGGAGAGTAGCCTATAGGGAGTTTCCAGGTGGAGCCGTATGCCCAAAGAACATCATTCAGTTTAGTACTCCAATCTTGCCTATACTTGCTAATTGTCCTAGTCAATATTTTAGTGATCTCCTTATTGGTGACCTTAGCTTGTCCGTTAGCTTGGGGGTGATAAGGTGTAGTTAATTTGTGTTCAACCCCTAAGCATTGCATTAACTTTAAAAAATTTGCACCTATGAAGTGTGTTCCATTATTCGAAATAAGTGCACATGACACACTAAACCTATTTATGATTTGTTATTGCACAAATCGTGTAGCTGTAGATGATGTGTAGTCTTTAATAGTAGCTGCTTTAGCCCATTTTGTTAAATAGTCTACAACAACTACAATGTAAGCTTTTCCATTGGACATTGGTGTAATGGGCCCCATAAAGTCTATTCCCCAAATGTCAAAGGGTTCTAACGTTTGAATCTATTATTGTGGATACTCCATTTTAGCAGTTATTCCCCCATCACGTTGACAACGTTCACAAGATCGGACAAATTGATGGGCATCTTGAAATAATTTTGGCCAGTAATATCCTACAAGCAAGATCTTAATAGCCATTTGTCTCCCTGCATAGTGACCCTCACAAGGGCCCTCATGAGCATCTTAGAGAACTCTCAATCGATCTACATTGGGCACATACCATAGAACCATGCCATCATGACACACTTTGTAAAGTTGTCCATTAATCTCCATGAAGTACTTGGCTTTGTGAAGAAACTGTTGTTTCTTCCTAAGGTCCAGCTCCTATGGTGTTTGTTGAGTAAGGAGATAGGTGAGAATGCTACTGTACCAATTCATCTCCATGGGTAGTTGGTTATTCACTACATTGGCAAAGAGGGCTTCATTAGGAAAATGATCAGACATTACATATTCATCCTCTTTGCTATCCTAGTGCAACTGAGATAAATGATTTGCAAATATGTTCTTGGTGCCTTTCTAATTGATCATTGTTAGATTGAACTCTTGTAGGATTACCAGCCATCGTATAATATGAGGGCTAACCATTGGCTTGTTCATGAGGAACCAGATTTCACTATAATCTGTGTGGATGAATACTTTGTAACCTAACACATAGTGCCTAAACTTATATAGTGCAAACACTACAACCATTAATTCTTTCTCTATAGTTGTGTAGTTAAGTTGTGCACCAATGATACTTCTTCTTGCACAGTGGATGTAGTAAGGGCATTTTTGGTCATCTAACTATGTAAGTACGACTCCTAAGGCATAATTAGATGCGTCAGTCATGATGTGGAATGGTTTGGACCAGTTAGGAGCTTGTAGAATGAGCGTTTCTACTAGATTTTGTTTTAGGGTTTGGAATGCTTGTTCACATTCCCTAGTCCACTCAAAAGGTATGCCCTTCTTTGTTAGCTTTGGCAATGGTTTAGCAATCTTAGCGAAGTTCTCAATGAATCTCCTATAGTAGCAAGTGTGTCCAAGGAATGATCGAATGTCTTTGATAGTTTCTAGTTGGCAAGTGATTCCTTGGATGATCCTAATTTTATCTGGGTCTACCTCTATTCCTATATGTGAAACCTTATGCCCAAGTACTATGCCTTCTTGGACCATTAAATGACTTTTCTTCCAGTTGAGCCTTAGATTGGTTTCTACGCATCTTTTTAGCACCTGCTCTAAATAGTCCAAGGCTTGATCAAAACTTGTTCCATAGGTGGAGAAGTTGTCCATAAAGACTTCCACTCCATTTCCTATCTGCTGTTGGAATATGCCTAGAACTAGGCATTGAAATGTGGCAAGAGCATTGCACAAGCCAAACGACATTTGTTTATACACAAACATTCCCTAAGGACTGGTAAATGTTGTCTTGGCTTGGACTTCTGGGGATATCTGTATTTGGTTGTATTTGCTATAGCCATCCAGAAAACTGTAATAACGATGCCCTGCTATGGTGTCTAAGAATTGGTCAATGAATGGCAATGGAAATTGATCCTTAAATGTTGCCATGTGTAGCAGCCTAAAATCTACAAACACCCTCCATTTGCCTCACTTTTTAGGCATGATTACCAGGGGGCTAACCCATTTGCTATTAGCAATGGGATATATGAACCCAGCCTTAAGAAGCTGTTCTATTTCTTCTTTTACTACTTGCTTCAATTTTGTGTTCAATCACCTTTGCAGTTGTTTTTGAGGTTTCATGGAGGGTTCAATGTAAATCCTATGCTGGCATATCCTAGGATGTATTCTAGTTAATTTGGGATATGAGTAGGCAAAGGCTTTTGACCACTGATTTATTACTTTCAGTAGTCTTCCTTTTTGTTTGGAAGCAAGTCTTGTGTTGATGATTACCGATTTTCCATTTTCAAGGATCATATATTCCAAATCGGTGGGCAATGGTTTTAATTCTAGGGGCTCTTATTTGAATTTTTCAGGAATTTCCAACTTTCCCCAGTTGATGTTTTTAAGGTTAAGGCTTGATTGTTGGCAACGGACTTGCTCTAGTGCATCTATGCTTTCGATGTAAGCGCAAGTTATTTACTCAGTTAGTTCCATGCACATGAGTGAGTTGCTCTCTTGATCAACTATCAACCACTAGGTGTCTTCTTGTCATGTGGCTACTACATACAAGAACTTTTGTATGTTAATGTCTTGTGCACACTGGTTGCATGCAGATAATACTAAACTTTGCACAACCCATGATCTCTGCACGTAATTGCACCCTATATCACTATATGCAATGCATGAAACCTTCTTCTTCTTGATCTTTCCAAAAGTGTTCTCCTTAGATATTTCTAGGAAAAGATCCTGGATTCCTAGGTGTGCATCTATAGTACTTAGCCATGCCCTTTCCATTATGATTGAGAAGTCCCCTTTACTATTATTCACTTGTATCACTAGGAAATCAGTTGGGTACGACCACCCACACATAGTGGTGACAATGTTCTCCACCAGCCCCAAGGGAATAATGATGGACTGGTCAGCCAGCTCTAGGAAAATATTGCTCTTCTTCAATGGAGGCAAGTTCCAAGCTTTGTACATTTCTTAGGATATTAAGTGACTCTAGAACCTGAATCCAGAAAAGCTTTGCATGGCTCTTTCCCAGCAATTTGGAGATAGATTAGAGGGCTTCCAGGATTAGAGAATTTCTTGGGAAGGTGGCTAGCCTTGATCCAGTTAGTAATGGCATGTGTTAACATGACTATATGCATTAAGCTTGGTGTTTGGTTCGAAGGGAGCTCTGAAGCTTTATTTGATGGGGAGGCGTTCAGAGGTTCAACCGCTTGTGGTTGTAAGGGCTTGGTTGGACTATTGGTTCTAAAGAAAGGTCTTTTCTTCATATGGTTATCAAAACCAATAGTGGGTTGAGGATTTACAGCCCTTGTGGGATTGCATTGCTGTGTTTGAGTAGGGAGTTCCCCTTGCATTGCTGGAGTGGATGGTAATGGAGCTATTAGTGTGAGAGCTACGGATGGATTTGAAGGATGGTATATTTGTGGGTTATCTCTTCTAGGAGAAGGAGTTCTATAATACTCGTGAGCTTGGTAGTGATGTTGTGGTGTGACGTGACCAAAAAAGTCATGTGGAGAGACTGGATGCTACACGTAGTAGCCATATGGGTCAGGTTGCTGGTATGGGTATTGTTACCTTGGTGGTGGCATCCCCCATGACTGTGGGTATTGCCACTATTGATGTTGCTCAAGAAGTTGTGGTGGAGTTCCACTTGGATAATATGTTGAAGGTTGGTGGAATTGCCTTGGGTTACCTTGGGGATAAGGTAACTGTCGGGGTGTTTGCCATTTATTTAGTCATGGGTTGAGTGTATACACCCCAGACTCTTGTATATGTGAGATCACTAGGAAACATCCCTTAGGATGGTCATATTGGCATATCTCGCATCCACTATCATTTTTCGTGTCTGAATCCACAACCTCTTTTGTGATGGCCATTTTGCCCTTATCCTTGTTACATGAATTTTCCACTTCTCTCTTTTTCTTTTTGTCATGGTCACTACCTCGCTCCCTAGACTCCTCTACAATTTTAAGAACAGTTTCAAACCTACTATCCAGGGAGTCCCACATTTGGTCTACCTTTGCCGATACTTCTGATGTTGAATTTTGGAGATGCAAAGTTTTCCTATTCACCATCTCTTCAAGTGGTGACTCTTCTTCCTCCTCACAAAATCTCACTCCCCTTTTTCGGAGGGAAGGATCTCTATTGTATTCTTCTACACTTTCTCTATTTTGTAGCTCACCTTCTTCTTTGGCAACTTGCTCTAGTAGTCTATGAACTTGATAAGACCTAAGCTCCAATAACCTTCCTTGGGCATACATCCCAAGGATTCTTCTTGTTTCATGCCTAAGTCCATCCATGAGATGGCATAGTTGATCCCACTGCGAATAACCATGGCCAGGACAACAATGTAACAATGCGTAATAGTGGCCCATGGCAGCATCCAAGGGTTTATGATTTCCTTGCTTCCATCCTTGGATTTTCTTCCATAGGTTAGACACTTAAGAGTACATTTGGTACTTATCATTGAGCAGTTCTAACATTGTACTCCACCTCCGAATGGATTCCGGTTCTAAGGACCGGTACAAGCTTTTAGCTTCTTTCACTAGTGTCCTTGGGAATAACTTCAGGTTTTGCCATTCGTTTTCTATGTTTTACAAGGCACATGCATTGTGGAATGCTTGCAAATGATTTTGAGGATTAGTGTTGTATCCCTCTTCAAATTGTGGGATTTTGTTCATGTCTAACCTCTTGATCCTACTATTCTTTTGGTGCCTTGTTGGAACTCTTACGACCTCAGTTATATCTAGCATGATTCTAGTTGCGAGTAGGGGTTCTTTGTGATCATCTCATTCATAGCATCTATGGTGTCTACGTAGTTTCCTACTCTCCCTTCTTCTATGCTTTGATTCTTTAGAGTGCCCTCATCCTCGTTCTCGACTATCTCGTCGATGACTTTCACTTCGTTTTTCCTTATCCTCACGATTGGTTTCCCTATGACTATGTTCAGACACTAAAGGAGAAGGAGAAGATGATGATGAAGGTGAAGAAGAAGGAGAACTATCACCATGATGGTGTTTTCTACCTTCTCTTTGGTGGTCTCATCCTCGATCGTGATCATGATTAGAATGTCGACTCTTATCATGTGTTCGTGTTCCTTCGTTGAACACTTCATGTTCATGGGTATCAAAACCAAGGTTATGAATAGTGGAGTGGAGGTTCTGATACACCACCCCCTAACCAATGTCAAGAGGAGAAACATCGTTTCATGGGGAACCTATTGAGGTAGGTTCACCATCCTCAATTTCGCTCAAAACATGTGGAGCATCATGGGGCCATTTACCCTTTAAATATATATGGTATCTCTCTTGTTGCAAGTCCCTTTGATGTTGCGCTTATGTGGGATGATAGTATCTTGAGTCATGATCGCATGTAATGTATTCTACATATAAAAGAAGCATGCCTATTTGTTTGAGAGCACGAAGGAGCATGTTGGGAACTGATCAGTCTAGAGGCAATACTATGTTACCTCCAAGTCTCTCCAACGTAGTTGTTTGTCTTGGTGAAGAATAAAGGTGAAATTAGGCACATACTCATCGGGATGAGTACATACCACACGAAACTGTTGAGGAACTGGCAGATCATGGTTATGTGTATTGTGCCACTGACTACCTCTTACGTTAGTCGTAGGCAGTGAAGTGCTCTTATGCGAAGAAGAAGACATCTTGTCTTGTTTGATGTGCAATGTAGTGTTGTCTTGTCTTTCTTTGATTAACCCTAAGGGTTTGTTCTAACATTCCAACGATATGAATGATTTCCTATGTTCACGCAGCGCACAAATAACTAAGTCCCCAGCAATAGTGCCAATGATGAGTGGTGAGGTACCCCTACACTCAACCATATGAATACAAGCGTTTCACACATGTTTTGATTGAACTCCAAGGACCAAGTGCTTATGCACCTTAATGGAACACTCAGGGTTTAATCAATCATTGTCTTCCCAAACTTACTTGTATTGTCATGGTTGTATGGTTAAGTAAGCTTGAGGTATATGATTTTTATAGCTTTTTTATTTTTTATGTCTTCTGCTAATAAAGGAGAGGGAGAGAGAACTAAGTGACTAACTTACATTAACTATTCATTAACTAGTTTCTAAATGTTCCTAACACCAATATCCATTCCCACTTTCTGTACACATCCTAAACCAGTGCAACGCTGTTAGGATTACCAAACGCTAATTGTTACTGGGTTACCAAGCACTACATGCATGCTTGAAGTGGTCGTACTGAGTGTATTTAACTAAGGGGGTTAAAGGTTGAGAGAGATATTAATTAACTAGGAGAGCATTAAACAATAATTAACTACTAATTGCAAGGTTTATCATAAAGTTCATCTTTATTGCCATACACAAAATTATGCTCAGGTACAAATTGCTCAAATAAAGATCCGTTCACTCTATGACTCCTATTGTGAGCACATAGAAATAATTCTAACTCTAGAATGACAAAACTGCAAGAGTCTCGCTAAGGGTTTTAATCTAATGTTTGTGAACCAAGGGTGCTGCCTCTTATTTATAGAAGATGAGGTTGGATGTAATATTTCATATGCGATATCGCGTGGTGGATGTTATATCGGGTACACGATATCGTAGTTCATTAACAAGGCTCCATAGAATATAGATCAAATAGTTGCTTTGGTGAATGTAATTTCATTAGCTTCTTTGTCCACCATTAATCATGCTAAGAAAACTTCATTAAATGGGAATAAAAAAATGAGACTGCCTAAAAATAGGTTCAAATATCATAAGTTTCCTATGTTTTATACTTAACTTTATAACAAGCTGCTGAGGGATGGATGTATTGATCGAAAATCTCAGTTGTTGGAGGAACTGAGGAATTCCAATCAAAATAATTTTAACCTCAGATCTCTAGGACCTTCATGGAAAATGAGATCCTTGATGCCTTAGATGGTTTGATAGGTAGGGGGGGGGGGGGGGGGGGGGGTTGGGGGGGGGGCAATAGAGACTAAGGACACTATCGATACATGTTAC
>MNCI01010589.1:640283-682994 GCA_015680685.1 Gnetum montanum | reverse complement strand
CTTTTGATGGTGTAGGGGTTGGCTTTGATAGGGTTTTGTCCATAATCTTTGCTACAAATTGTTGATAAATTGGTTGCAAATTTTTCCTATGCTTAGGTGTGGTTGGTATGTAAATCAAAGGGAGTTACTATATGGGGTAAGTGTTTCAACCCCATGGCATCAAAGCCATTCCATTTACTAAAAATAGTAAATGGGAATTTCATCCACGCTAGATCTTTCCACCCATGTTGGGCCTTCTAACAACAATGTTGACATGCATAATCTTTGTTGAAGTTGGTACATGCATTGAAATCTTGGCCATGAAGTATCCATGTTGGGGGCATGAAGCATCCATGCTGGAGGCATGAAGTATCCATACTAGAGGTGATGCATCAATGCTGGTGGATTGATGTGTCAATGCTAGGGGGTAAAGGTTATATCCCCCGTGTTTGGCATGGGTGATGCCAGAGCCCTCTACGTTGAGCATAGATGTTGTTACTTCTCCATTCTGAGTGATGAGCGGCAAGGTACCCCTACACCCAACCATACGAATACAAGCGTTCATGTGCAACCTAGTTGAACTTTGAGGATTAAGTGCTTATGCACCTACATAGAACAAGGATGATTTATGCAATCGTTGTCTTCCCAAGCTTACTTGTAAGGCACAATTGTATGGTTAGGTAAACTCGAGGTATATGATTTTTTTAATGTTTTCTATATTTTCTATCTTGGTCTTCTAAGTGTGTGAAATGAAAGATTTAGTCAACTAATGGATTTTTTTTAACTCTAATGTTGATTGAATCCTAACACCAACATCCGTTCCCACTCTCAACACATCTTGAACCAGTGAAACACTATTGGGATTACCAAATGCTAGTCATTACTGGGTTACCAAGTGTTCTACATATGCTTGAAGTGGTCGTGATGAGTGTGTTAATTCATTGATAATTAATAATTCTATAGAAATAACATTGATTAACTAATGAGAGCATTAAATAATAGTAAATAACATTAAATATAATAGTTAAGCTATTCTGAATGTTGCAAGGTTTATCAAAAAGTTCATCTTTATTTCTGGACACAAGGTGTGCTTAGGTACACAATGCTCGAATAAAGATCTATTCACTCTAGGACTCCTACTGTGGGCATTCAAAAATAATTCTAACTCTAGAAGAGAAAAACTGCAAGAGTTCGGCTAAAGGATTGGAAAAAAATACTGTTGAAAACTAAGCACCCCTATCCCTTATTTATGGACAACGAGAAAGGTTCCAACATCGTGTATTTGATGTCACTTGGCTAATATGATATCATGTATTCAATATTAGGGGTTTGATATCAGGTTGCTTATTTGATGATTCATCGTACCCCCATGATGGAATAAAAACTCATTCTTGAGTTCCTTACAAAATATTAGAAAGGTATGAGATTATTGACTGAACAACAACTGATGGTGACATGGAATGATAGATTCAAAGTGCCTGATGAATGGATCAACAAATGTATTATAGCATTGGTGTCCATAACCATTGTGGTGAACATTATACATAGATGACATCCAGACCCTTATTTGATAGCTTGAAGAAAGAGAGAGAGAAAAGAAAATGAGATGTGCTGCTACCAATGTTAAAAATGTGCACATCGTTTTTCATCCATAATCACATGACTAAGCTTGTTCCTTGCGTAAATGCTCTTGCTCCAATCCATCCTAAGTGCTCCCTCCTATCCCAGTCCATTGTTCCTGTGATCACCATCTACACACACAACACAATTATGAATTAGCAAGGATAGATAAGATATAATGTAGTTGATACCTTGCCTTAATATGAAGCACATTGGCTAGGTTGTGGTTATGGAAGATACTAGGTTAGAGGTTTGTAATTGATAACTACCCAAGGTGTAGGGGCGAGATAAGTAATCGAATGAAAAAATTTATGATAGGCCCCCACAACTAAGAGTGAACCTCTGGTAGCAATAGGATGGAAATGAAAGAAAAGGGAAAATAAGAGAAATAATAATGGTGAAGCTAATAAAAATGCATAGAAGGGAAGAGAAAAATAAAAATGGATGTCATGGATGGGCTGAAATGAGAAATAGTTGATTGTGAGATATGTTTAAAGGAAAGAACTTAACAATTGCACCAAAAAGGAATTCCAGTGGGTCCTCCCCGGCAACGGTGCCAATGATGAGTGGAAATGTACCCCTACGCCCAACCATACAAATACAAGCATTCACGCATGATCCGGTCAAACTTCAAAGATTAAGTGCTTATGCACCTATGTAGAACAAGGATGAGTTATGCAGTTGTTGTCTTCCCAAGGTTACTTGTAAGGCACAATTTTATGGTTAAGTAAACTTGAGGTATATGATTTTTTTATGTTTTTTATATTTTCTATCTTGGTCTCCTAAGTGTGTGAAATGAAAATATTTAGTTAATTAATGGTTTTTTTAAACTTTGATGTTGATTGAATCCTAACACCAGCATCTATTCCCACTCTTAGGACACATCCTAAACTAGTGTAACACTTCTGGGATTACCAAATGCTAGTTGTTACTGGGTTACCAAGTTTTCCACATATGCTCGAAGTGGTCATGCTGAGTGTGCTAATACATTGATAATTAATAATTCTATAGAAATAATATTTATTAACTAATGAGAGCATTAAATAATAGTAAATAACATTAAATGTAATAGTTAAGCTATTCTAAATGTTGCAAGGTTTATCATAAAGTTCATCTTTATTTCCAGCCACAAGGTGTGCTCAGGTACACAATGCTCGAATAAAAATCCATTCACTCTAGGACTCCTACTATGGGCATTCAGAAATAATTCTAACTCTAGAAGAGGAAAACTACAAGAGTTCGGCTAAAGTACTAAAAAAGAAACACTATCCAAAACCAAGCGCCTGTGTCCCTTATTTATAGACAATGAAATAGGTTCCAACATCGCGTGTTTGATGTTTCTTGGCTGATTTGATATCATGTATCCAGTAGCAGGGGTCCAATATCAGGGGTTCAATATTTGGTCACTTATTTGGTGACTCACCACTAAGCATAGATGCTACCATCTCCCTTCATGCTAGGGGTAGGTGAGGTTTACCTCCATGTAGGTGTCTTCAATATAGAAAATGCTATACTCCCCATAAAACCCATCAAAATGCTAATTTTGGCATGCCAAAAGGCATTTTTAACACCCCCTCAAACACAAATATAGATAATATATAACTCTTTTCACTTGGGGATTGAGGCTTTTACCACTTATGAGGCATTTTTTAGTTTCAAAAGTATAAATTATGTGAGATTACACCTCATGGGTTACAATCTTCACATTTATAATGAAGTCTAGCCTTAGGTTTCATGGGATGAAGTTACAAAGGCCATAACATGCAAATTAGGTGTTGTTTCATTGGTCCCTCTTTGTTGGTATGTGAAGGATTAACCTAAAAGACATTGACAAAGAATACAAAACACCACTGTAGGGGCATCACTAATGTTCTCTCTCTACACTTGATCCAACCTTGTCAAACCATGTTGAAGAGTGCTTGTGATGATGGAATAAGCCTATGATAAGGAAATGATGATAAGATCATAGGGAAATGATCATGAAGGAAAATAATGCATTCCATAGTTGACATCATGGCTATATCATCGACATATTAGTATATTCATGATTTTGACACCTCATGTCTTGAAGTGTTGGTTGCTCAGAAAATGCATTTGAGGATCCACCACTTTGCTCCAAGGTTTCTTTGGCCATTGGGCTTTGAGGCTTCACTAGCCATTCAGCTTCTTAGCAATTTTCTTTTCCATTATTTTTTTTTGTTGGGACAAAACCTTTATTGGGTTTCATTCTCAAGGTCGATTTGATCTATTTTTCCCTTTAAATGAGTTATGCCACACTCAACAGACTTGGGTTTTTCATTGAACAAGTTTCATTCGATGGACTTAATGTTTTTTCACTAAATGAGATGTGTTACATCCAAGTGGACTTGAGGATGGAGCATAAGAGATGTCATGAGGGAATAATGTATAAATGTCAAACATTTTTATTTAGGGTAAGGAAGGCCATAATAAGGTTATGGGGTTGGGTTCAAGGAGATGATACCAAGAATGGGAATGAGACAAGTACTTTGGCACATTAGGACTAGCTTACTAAATCTTGTGCTTTGAGGTCATGTAGTGATTTGCTGCTATGATGAGTTGCATCTTCACGATGACTCCAGGCTCCATATTGCAAGCATGTTATGCTTGCAAAGAAAACTAGGCAAAGAGAAGTATGTTATCATGTTACAATGTATAAGGCCACATAGAATGATGAATAAAACCAAGCTACCTAGGTTACCAATGTTGCAAGTTTAAGGCCTTGGCAACTCATGTCACTAGTTTAAGGACTTAGTAAGCTATGATACTAGTTTAAGGCCCTAGTAGGCCATGGTTTCACTAGTTTAAGGCCTTGGTAAGCCATCTTACTAGTTTAAGGACTTGGTAGGCTATCAATGTTGGCTATTGGCTACATGTAGTAAGGCTTTAGAGAGGAATGGTTTATCAGATTGGCCAACTCATTCCCATCCATGTTTTCTATTCTAAATGCACCATTGTCATAAGCTTTGATGACCAAGAAAGACCCTTCCTAGTTGGCTAAACATTTATCTGCATGTTCATGAATGGATTTGACGACCAGATCACCTTCCTTGATCTTATGCTTGGTCAAGTTATGGTTATGCTATCATTTTTACCTCTTTTGATAATGATCAATGTAAGCAAGAATTTGCACATGTTACTCCTCCACTGAGTCTAGGTCCATGATACACAACTCATTGTTTTATTCATCATTGATGAAGTTGGACAAAACTACTCGGAGTGATGACACCTACAATTGAAGAGGTAAAATGACATCAGAACCATAAAATAGGCTATAAGACGTTACACCTATTGTGATATGGTATGTTGTTCAATAGGTCCAAAGTGCATGGACAAGCCACTCATGCCATTTATGTTTACTATTGTTTAGTATTTTCTTAAGCAAGTTTATGATGACCTTATTGCTTACTTTTACTTGTCCATTGGCTTGAGGATAATATGATGATGAGAAAGAGTGCTTAATGCCTAGGTTATGATAGAAATTCTTCATTTCTTGGCTACTAAACTATGGTCCATTTTTTGTAACTATGGTCATAGGAATGCCAAAATAGGCTACAATGTTATCCAGTATAAATATACAAACTTGTTCAGATGTTATCCTTCTTAGGAGAATAGCTTTAACCAACTTTGTAAAGTATTCAATTTTTGTAACGATGAAGCTATGATTTGAAAAAGACTTAGGTGTTATGGGTATGATATCCAATCTCCATCATTGAAGTGACCAAGTAATCTATGTAGTGTGTAGCTCATTTGGCTATACGTGTAAAAGGTTACTATGTCATTGACACATGTCACAAGTTTTGACCTTATGGAAGAAATCATTTTTCATATAGGGCTAGTAATAGCCTAATTGTCTAATCTTAGAGGTCATAACTCTAGGTCCTATATGTCCCCCATAAAAACCCTTGTGAACCTAGTTTAGGATTGTTTTGGCTTTAGTTTTACCCAAGCACACTAACAATATGCCATCATAGGACCTTCTACATACTGTGTTATCACCTACAATGAAATACTCTTTTGATTGTTTATGTACAATGTTCTTTTGAGTAGTAATCAGGCCATATGAAGATTCACCATGCATAAGTGATGAGACACGATATCACATACGCGATATTGTGGCAGTCATGATATCGCGTCGTCCCCTACGATATCGCATACGCGATATCGCGGTCTACCACCAAGTCTATAAATAAGAGGTGGCTCTCCCTTGTTTCCTCATCCTAGGTTAGAAGTAGGGAAACTCTGGTAGTTTGATCACTCCAGAGACAGAATATTTTCCATGTACCCACAGTAGGAGTCCTAAAGTGAACGGATCTTTATTCGAGAAACATTGTACCTGAACACAAGTTGTGTATGAAAATAAAGACGAACTTCCTGGAGAAACCTTACAGTGCATGGAATAGGATTTTATTTATTGTTATTTATTGCTTTCTTTTAGTAATGTGGAATGAGTACGACTTGATTACGAGCATCTAAGGATGTGTACGGATAGTCAAGGAATCGGCTGCTCATCGCAACGTAGTATGAGTATGACTTGATTATGAGCATCTAGTGTGACTACTTGGTAACCCAGTGGTGTATTCTGGATCTGCGCTTGGTAATCCCAGTGGTAGTCATGCACAAAGATGTGTACAGTTAGTTAAGGAATCGATTGCTCATCGCACTTAGGCTAGATTAGATTCTCTCAATCCTTTCCTCCTAGTTAACTGCCTCAGTATGACCACTTCGAGCACGTGCATTACGCATGGTGATCCCAGTAACGATTAGCATTTGGTAGCCGTGGTTGCATCGGTTCAGGGTGTGTACGGTAAGTGGGAACGGATGCTGATGCTAGGTAATTTAGACTTAGTTCATTTGTTAGAGTTAGTTAGTTTCTTCAAAACTTCACCTCGATAGCATAGGACATATAAAAATCATATACCTCGGACTTACTTAACCATACATCGTGACAACTACAACTAAGTCTGGGAAGACAATGAATGATTAACCCCAAGTGTTCCAGGGGGCATGTAGGCACTTAGTTTGCAGAGTTTGACCGGATCATGGGTGCTCTGCTCATTTCATATGGTTGAATGTAGTGGTACCTTACCACTCATCATAGGCACCATTTTCGGGGACTAAGTATTTGTGCGCTGAATAGAACATAAAGGATATCACTCACATCATTGGGAGCCTAAACGAACCTTCGGGTTAATCAAGATAAAAATTATATAACAGTAATTAGCACACCAAATAATACATCATGTCTTCTTCTTCTTCTCACAAGAGCACATCACCTAGGGATAATATAAAGAATAGTCGGCAATCAAAAACACATAGCCGAAATCTGCCAGGTCGTAAACAATACAAGATAGTTTGTACTCATCCCAATGAGTATATTCCAAACTTTACCTTTATCCTCCATCAAGAAAAATAACTGTGATGGAGAGATTTGCAAGGTAACATCATGTTACCCCTAGATCTATCAGTCTCTAACATGCTTTTTCGTGCTTTGGCACAGATTGGCATGACAGAATTGTATGCAGAATACGTTGTGGAAGACTTTGATTCAAGGGATTACTATCCCACAGAAGCACAACGTATGAGGGACTCAAGGCAGGAGAGCCAACATACACTGTTGAAGGGTAAAGAGGTCCTGCACATTGAAACACCGTGGAAATTGCAGATCGGCCTAAGGTGAAGATTCACAATTCAGGCAAAAGCTCGCAGTAGAAATCCAGAAGGTAGAACAACGCAAAAGGGCATGCAACATTAAGTCTCCAAATTTCTTAAAAAATTCTAACTTTGTTGCTCCTTATGTTACATTACGCAATGTAGCGTCATGTCACTCAGCATAATTTTGCGCGATGTAACGAAGGTAGCTTACTGTAGCAATGAAGTCAACAGAAATTTGGAACTTCTGCAAATATGATAAATTTAAGGCCTAAGAAACGGTCTACAACTTGTCGCATATTCCACCAAGTATTTTGATCAGGACTATATTCATGCTCCATCACGCAAAGCAGCGTAATGAGCCTCGAAGAAATCAAAGTCAATGTCAAAAGAAGCATGGCAGATTGGTCGCTTTACGCTTTATTACACTACGTAGCGTAAGTAAGCGTAATGCGCTGAAAAGTTGATCATTTTACGCTCTATTACGCTTTGCGGCATAAATAAGTGCAAAAAAATGGCTTGAGTTAACCAGTTTTACGCTCTATTATGCTCTGCAGCATAAATAAGTGTAACACATGTGGCATTCATCACATTACACTCTGCTATGCTACGCAGCGTAAACGAGCATAATGCAGTATAAAGTCAACTAAGGCAGTACTAGACATGCACTTGTTATCCATGCGTGGCAATACGCTCATCAGTGTATCGTAGCGTAATAATGAGGTAGTTTCAGCAAGAGTGGTTTACAGCGCGGCTCGCCCCCAAGACGTAATGTGGCATGACCAGCTTTAACATAAAAATTGTCAAGTCAATGATGTTTTGAAAGTTCGAGACACATGTCATCAAGACCGTACCTTCCCATATGATGCTGAACTTATAAATACCCCAGTTGACGAAGAAAAAAGGAAAGAGGGATTTTCTTCTTTTGAAGGACATAAGGCATTGTTTGAGCATTAGCAAAGGGAGCGATCAGTCTTCTTGGCAACAACATTATCCTCTTCATTGGTGATCATTATCAACTTTAAGCAAAGATTACCAAGGGCAAAAGGAGCAGATCAGAGATCGAGAGATCATCTGGTACGATTGGCAAGGTTTATTGATCAGAAACAGTTGATCGATAGACATCCAGGCTTGACCTTCCTTGCATTCTACTTTTGGCTTACGAGGTAGATCAACCTTCATTCTGTTCTCCCTTTTGAACAGTTTTCTTGTTGTTTCGTGTATGCTTTGCACAAAGATAAGTGAAGTCTACCGTTGGAATGTTGTATGCAATATATTCAGCTTTCGAGTCAAATCATAGATCTTGGAATTACGCATCTTTTCTAAATCTGATCTTCCTTGTTGCGTTGACGTTATCATTATTTCAAGTTCTTTACATTGTTTTCTACTCCTTCTACGATTCACCGAATTAATTCATTTCATAAAAAATATATATAAAATTTATACTATCGTGATATTTGATAATTTACTGATTAAGTAAGTCCTTGTCTGATCGAACAAGACCGTTCAGGGCACCTCGGATCCATTTTCTCTAGCATGACCCTCGCAAGGATCCATGGTTAAGACTGTGCACATAGATCTTCGCTCGGTATTTCCAGCAACCGACGTTTTCCATCGTTACTATTTTCTGGCACTAGAAGGAGGGCTTGAACCTCCGATCCATATTTTACAGGTAACCTTGTAAGCAATCCGTACCCACGTTCACATAACGTAAACGTAATACCTCTAGGGAAGTTTACGAAATCGTGTGGTGTAGATTGGTCACAGTAACGATTCCTTTGGAATCCTACAGGGTAGAAAGCCCAATCATGATTCCGTTTTACCGTCACCTTTTAAATATTTTCGTTTGTTGTTATTGATCTATCTGAGAGATGGATTCTGCACATACAACCACTACCACTATGATTGCCACTGACTTGGGTGCCACAACCGTAAAACCCATCACTGTTCCTGAATTAGCTTTCGGTGCGACATGACCTTAGGGACCATCGTGTCGTTCATTGAGATTACAGGGCAAGGATCCTTCATTCACCATCTTGACTCCTGAAGAGTATAATTTCATTTGTGTTAAGATCCAGGAAAAGCTTGCCCTTAGTCAAGCCGAGATGCAGGTAAAACGAAATTACGAGCTGATCTAAAAAGGGGGTCAAGACTTCACCCCTACTACATATGACTTCATCCCCCTTACCGATCATTATCATGAACTTTTGTCCCAACTAGTTATGGCTAAGAATTAGATTACACAGTCTACTCTAGAGCCTCAAAACGAGGGGGAGGAGGAAGATGAATTCGCAGCTCAGTTTGAACACGCGGATTCATACCATACCCTCAACCCCCATACATATGTGAATCCCCTATTTCATCCTCTCACCGGAGAAGCTGCGCATCTCAACCCAATCATGACCACCCAAATGCATATTCCCATCGTCCCGCAGGCCACCATGCAATCCTTGGTCTTGCAAGTACAAATGCCACCTCAAAATAACGTGGGAGTAAACCCCTAGCCACATGTAATCAGGATTCTATCGGTGATACCTGCGTCTACTGGCCCCCATTTCATTCCCCAAGTGTAGGTCCATACCATGCCTATAACCCGCCTGGTGCAAACCTTATCATCGCAGCCCATTGCAAGGCAACAGATCGCAACCACCATTCAATTGCAGTGATCTGTTCAACAACCTATGGTTGGTCAGTGGATCATGCCTGTTGCACAACACAATCAATCTGTGTTCTCTGGTGTGCAAGCCTTGGCTGCATCTACCACACATGTCCCATAGGTAACTGCACAACATCCTTACACCTTCCATCCTACACATCTGGCGATGGCCAATTTTTTTGCACAGCCTATCGGGTGGTGGGTTTCACAGGCAGCTTCGTCCGTAGGGACAGTCCCCATCACGCCGTCTGTCAACGAAGCTATCGCTCCCTTTCCATTGCCTGGTACTACTCTTCCAGCCAAACCCCCTACTTCTCCAGCACCAACTTCATCATCAACACGTCTGGATCAAGCTTTTTTGCTTATTCAGACCCTCACCGCGTAAGTTATGTGCCTTAAAGCTATTGGCTCTGATACAATATAGGTCATGGATTTCTACCATGATGACCCCATCAGCCCAGTAGTCCCCATGCTGTCGTTGCCTCCAGGGATGTCTTTGCCCCATTTTGCTAAATACAATGAGGAAGGTGATCCTAATTCTCATCTCGTTACCTTTAGGTCTAAATCCTTGCTACTACAACAATGGCCCCATACGATTATCCGTGTCTTTGCAATGTCTCTAGCAGGTAAGGCCTTGGATTGGTATCGAGCACTCCCTCGCTCTTCCATCTCAACCTTGGAAGAGCTTCTACCATAATTTGTGACTCACTTTAAATACAATTTAAAGCTGGAAGTCATGTTAGATCAACTTATGGGAGTGAAACAAGACCCACTCGAGCCAGTCCATAAGTTTATACAGCGATGGAGCGCTACTGTGAATGAAATCTATGAGCCTATTGCGGAAGCCCATTTGTTGGCTATTTTCAAAGGAGCAGTTAACGACTTCATTAAGTCTAAACTATACTACCTTGCCCCTTGCTCCCTGATTCAAGCCTTCACGCAAACTAAGAGCATCCAAGATGCTGCGGAGGCTAGCAAAGACCCAGCGTATGTGGCCTATAAGAACGCCAACAGTAAGGGTAAATACAAAGGTAAAATAACAATGACGACAGTAGCTGCATTGGCCGAGGGTGCCAAAAACAAGAATAACAAGAAGGCACCCACAGTGCCTATCGAGACCATGGCTAGTGCAAGTAGCACCGGCCAAGAAGCACTTTTCCTTGAACAGCCCTCACAGTTAATACCAAACTTCGAGCATAAAGATCGTTCAAAATATATAGCCCTGCCTATAAAGCATTCGAAACTGCTGAAACAATTATTAGGAGCAGGATATATTTAATAAAAAAT
Source organism: Gnetum montanum (assembly GCA_015680685.1). NCBI lineage: Eukaryota > Viridiplantae > Streptophyta > Gnetopsida > Gnetales > Gnetaceae > Gnetum > Gnetum montanum. Next base: position 671,782 of record MNCI01010589.1, on the reverse strand, counting down.
ATCCAAAGAAGCTCTGGAGCATCATAGGCATCATTGTGAATTGCTGAAGAACCCTTTTTTAGCTCTACCCAACGAACCGCCAGTCCCTAAGTCTTTCAGGCTGGACCATTTTTGTGACTACCACCAATTGTATGGTCACGACACCGATTACTGCTAGGCGTTGAAGGACGATGTTCAACGCATGATTGACAATGGTTCTTTGATATTAGATAGCAGTAGTCCAACACATCCCGAAAACTAGGCGATGCATGTGTACAAAGACTCGTTAAACGCAAATAATGCATCGTACACCATCAACATGGTAAGTACGGACAGTGAGGGAAAGGTATCGCCTAAGTAACCCTTTGTGTTACATGTACCTATCAGTTCACCCCAGGGGGCAAGTTTTTCATTGGTAGTTGGCAGTACCTCGAGGCCACCCTTTGTTATTTGGATGCCCTCTCAAACTATAACTCAGTCTCACATTAACAATAAAGCTGCGGCCATGCCCATGCCTACTCCTAAGACGCCTTTTATCCTTAGGGAACAAAAACCACTAGCTGCCCCTTTTACGCAGGGGCAAGTCTCTAATCACAACCATCAACCTCCATCCAACGAAAAAAGGAAAGGAGATGCACCAATTAACGCAACCAAAGACCGCTCTACGCTAGGGTTTGCTAAGCCCAGGCCCCTAGCTTCTGTACCTTCGCCTGCACCTCCTAGGCAAGACAAAGGTACAAAAACACAGCCACCTTCCCTCGATAGAAAGAAATACAACCCTCTGACCGACGCTATTCCGCCTCAGGAAATTCGTCTTTTAGGGCGAATGGAAGAAGAAAGAGGGGACAAGCAACCTAGCTGAGAGCGGGACCTCCTTGACACATTTACGTAAGTCAAGCAGGCTCTAAAATAGAAGAACACAACATTGAGCCTCTATGGCTTGCTTATGATGTCTCAAAAGCACCATGAGTCTATGGTCCGTATGCTGACATCCATACTTATGGATGAAAGCTTACTAGCGAAAGAGGAAGCGATACATGCTGTCATGTTTCCCCCCACCGCTAAGCGACCTAAACCTACCCCATTGATCTTTCATGATGAATCCATCAAAGATGATCCTGAGAAAGGTTGAGTGACAATAGAACCCATGTTCATCACCATCCGGGTTGGTCAACATTGGATCCGGAGGGTACACATTGACGATGGTGCGTCTACGAATGTCATCCCTTATCCTATAGTGGATAAGTTGGGCCTGGTCGACCAGATCAGTCCTACGATGACATCGTGCCTAAAGTCATTCAACGGGGCATGAGTTCAAGTCAAAGGGATGGTACATATCGATTTTGTTGTAGGAGACCAGTTCCCAACAGACGCCACATTCATCGTCGTCGAGGAGATGCCCGAATTCAACCTGATTCTAGGGAGGTCCTGGCTAGCCCAATTGAGGGCAGTTTCATCACTGATACACCAAGAGATACACCTACCTTATGTAGGGGGAGAGGTAGTGATACATGGTGATGAAATAAATCCTAGAATCGTCACTAACATTGAGGAAGAATGGGGTTCAGAAATCGAAATGCTCGAAGATCAAACCCATGTCCAAATTCTCGAACAAGTCGAAATGACTAATGATAGCCTAGCCTAGGCCAACCTACCATTTCAGGGAGAGGAAGATGATGTGAAGGAGTTGGGTCATAGATCTCCTCGCCCTTACGCACCACTCAACGTAAAAGCTATCAGAAAATAATTATAGGCTAGCGATTGACTTGCGTGATATTTACGTGCATCTTTACACTTTCACTAGTTTTTCCATTTACGCTTATCAGTTTTGACTGTTAGTTTTGTTTAGTATACATATATTTATGTCCTCTATCAATTATGCCATTTACATTTCCTAGTTTACACCATTTATGCTTCTTAACTCCTATTAGTTACATTAATACTGTTACACAAATATTTACACTTTTATCAATTGCACTCTCCGACATACGCAAATGGCCCACAACGGCCTAAAACTAGTAAAGGCCCGCAACGGCCTAAAATTAGCGATGGCTCGAAATGGCCCTAAACGAAAATATCCAATTTCTATATTTACGCAAAAACCACTTAATGGCCCGGGACAGCCTCAAACTAGCAAATTCATCTATATTTTACACAAACACTATGTAACAGCCGCAATGACCTTAAACTAGCAACTTCATTCAACGGTCACAATAACGCCACCTACCCAAAACCCTCAATAATTCTATTTACACTTTGTATAAATAAAAACATAAAATTAAAAACCATAGAGAAAATTTCATGATTAATCATGTCAAAATTCATATTGTCTTTGTTCCATCTCATAAATAAAATCATGCGTAATCATAATTATGCATCCCCTCTAGCACCACTGTCTCCCGTATCTCTTAACTCTACTTCCAAGCCTAGCAAATCGTCTTCATACAGGCCGTCCCTTCTAGGAAGTATTCCCTCATGAGGAATGTCATCTTCATAGGGTTCTTCCTCTAAAACTTGCTCCCCAAGGTGACGATCTGTGTCATTACGCTCTCCTCCCTAAACGTATGCCTCATCTTGTTCATGTTCTTCATTCATTTCTTGTAACTACATACAACAAGTATATCAGCAAAAGCCATGATAGGACAATTTAGAAAATTCAAATTCAACAACACTAAAACTTACTCGCGATGGCCCTGCATCAGCAGCAAAGGGGAGTTGATCTAAGCTGACCCACAGACGTTGCATAATCTCGTGTTCAGTCAACTCAGACCAAACCCTGTTCCCCAAATTAGTTCCAGCCTTAACCTTTCCCTTCTCCACACTAGTCCACCAGGGAGGTTTGGGGAAGAAGGTAGGGATTGTGGTCTCTTCCCTAGGAAGAGTAATTTCTCTTTCCGGGGATGCGCTCACCATCACCTGCTCCTAGAACTTCTCGAAGGCCTCAGACGCACCAATGACATCGAGGAACAATCGGAAGGATTGAGCTTCAATGGTAGAATCTCGATAATGCTGACGATAAGCGATACTTTCTCACTTATACAGATGCTTATAATCTTTCTGCGTCTATCCCCACTCTTGGACACTTGCACAAAAGTCCTTCCAGTCTTGATTCTTCTAGGCCAGGAGCTCCATCTGCATCCTTTACTCGACTAATTCACGACTGGTTTGTACGCTGTTTCTAACTACGGTCCAGTAGCGAGCGTAGTCAATGACAGCTGTCTGCCAGTCCTCTTCACCTGTTCCTCGAGCTTACAGGAATTCACATCGCGACCTTAAGTCTCTGACCTCTCTGGTCAGAGACATCCTTTCCTTCTCTAATCTCTACAGCTTCTTCCATAGGTCTTCATTGGCATTTTGACTTTCCCAAAAGGAGTAGGTTGAACGTAACGCACATTTACGCATTTCTTCGTAAATGTTGCGTGGCATGACCATTGCTTCCGATGAGGGTTCGATGATGTCTAGGTCAATGGGCTCCGTAGAGTCCCATCGAAGGCGAGCTCCTAATGAAAAATATTAGATCAAACGTAATTAAGCACTGTAACCTTATAACAAAATAAGCATACGATAGCGGTAACATACCAACCCCAGGATCAACGCATTCTAAGTGCTCGATCATATCACCGATGACGCCTTCCATAAAGGTGAATTTATCAAGGAATTCGCCCCACACTCTGCTTACAACGGTGGACAGGGAATCACCTCGTTCATTTGTGGTATAATTAAGTCAAAAATTTTGGCTAATAACAAAATCTCTTAAAAATTTTAATAGACTGATTACCTCTTCCTGTCCTACTGGGACGTGTGACAACGTTCTCTGCCTCCACTCTCTCTTCACGCACAAGGGTCTGTGCGTCACTCACTCTAATAACTAGGGCCTTCTCTTCCAAAACTGGGGCCCCTTCCCCATGCCGTAACACCATAGCCCCTGTCTCAGGGGTCAACTGCTCTGTAGGTCTCCCTGTTCCTACCATATAACACACTTAAATAATTCAAAACACCTTGAATAAGTTACGTAATACAAAAATTACCATAAATTTTACTGTATCCTCTCGCTTACTAGGTGGAAGTTTACTCTGCTGAAACCTGACTTGTACAGTTCTGCCTACGCCACCTGCCGGCTCCATAGGCGCCTCGGTTAGATGAGGCCTTTTACATTGAACCGAAGCATCCACTATTTCTACCACTAGGCACTTCCCCCGTGACACATCACTGGTGTAAGAGGGAAGTGCCCCACCTACACTGTCGGAGCCTCGCGTTCGAGGTGCTGCCACATTCCTAGTCGTTATAGAAAATGACTCCCTAATTCCCTCTGGAGGATCCTGTGATCGGGTAGTGCTAAAGAGGTGGGAGATCCAGGGTTTGGGTAACTAGTCTAAGTCATGTTGCACCCAGACCCCATTCCTCTGGATCACGAAAAATTCGGCAAAATGCTAAAGGCAAGCTATGAAAAAGGTGAAGTGCACACTGAAACGGGACTCGAGGTTTTGGCAGAGCCTGATCATTTCAGTGCGCAACCCTTCGACGAAATAGCTCACCCAGTCGAATTGGGTCCCTTCCTCTATCATCTCTCGCATGATACAGGCCTGTTCTATGGTGAAGAACTTCCCTTGTAAGAGCGTTTTGGGGAAGGCCCGGGCTCAGAAGAGGGGATAAATAGTCTTGGCAACCTCCAACATGATCTTTTCAGAAGGAATCCCCTTCATGTCCTTCTTATTCCCCAGCCACTCCTCCAGCTCTTCCTGACATTTGAGGCTTCTCCTCGACTTTTCTTCTATGGGAAGACCATCAGAAGGGACATCGAAAAGGTCAGTAAATAGCTGAGCATCAATGTCAAAATGTACACGCACGTTATGCATGCACGTGCAAAAACGTTCAGCCTCCTCATTGAAGGAGTTAACCAGGGTTAGCATTTCACTTGCGGGGACATCGGGGGTTACATCCAGGAACAAATGCATTAGCCTCGCCTCCCGTAGCTTAGTAACCAATGCAGCTAGGGCCGTCGCGTGGCCGAGCCAGCGTTGTGCTTCATTTATGTCACCATAACTGAAGAGGAGGGTGTTCGCCTCGTAGGCAGAAATCATGATGGTAACTTCCCGAGATTCCCTAACTAATAACACAAGTCAAGATAGAAAAGACAATGTTATACAACATTTCAAACAATAATATGCTGTAACTAATTGTAACGATGAAACCTTACCAGGTCCGAATGGCAAAGGAAATGGAGGAAGCTTCCTTTGCACATCCATGAGGGTGAGGGGTGGGTTCAAAGTCCATTTCTCATGTAACCATCCGAGGCTCTAACAATTCTTGAAAGAATCAGAGTAACGGGTGGGATACTCAGGAATCTCGAAGGCCATTTTCCCCATGACACCGGGGCGTACGTTGCTAGTGGACATAAACTCATTTATCACCCTTTCGGTTAGGGATAATGTATCATTATTGCCCGATAACCCATTTTTGTTGATAAATAAGCTGTATCATATAGCGCATTACTATCCCACGCTCTACAAGTTCAAACATTAGAAAACGTATTAACATCACCGCAAGTAAAACGACTTACCCTCCTGAGTATACACCATGCCCGGTGGATTATAAAAGTAGGTTGAGACATGATGGGCTATGAACAAAGTGTTATAGGTGTGATAACAGCTAAATTTGGGCATCTCCCAGATCCAACTTAAACGCCTCAATCCTTTGGCGCTAAGTTTACGGTCTTGAGGTCGACCAGTGTCAATAGCTCTGTCTGTCAGGAAAGCCAAAACGCCTTGTGTAGAACCGACTAACAAATTTTTCAAAATGGTTGCAGCCACATCGCCCAGAAAATGCAACCAAACGATGATGCTGTAGTTACGCAACAAAAACTACAAGAACTTATATGCACCCTTCCGGAACCATATTGCTTTCCCCTGTAGGCGAGTTTGAGGGGGAGGAACATTGGCTACGGGAGGGTTTATACAACATAAAACCCCGACTATGTCCAAAACAATTAGGATAGATTTCACCATTATGTTGTACAGAACATAAACACATTACCATCAGACAAAAGTCTAAATCTAGCTTTCATTGCATGCTTAGGAAAACTACAAATTACGCTTTAGCCAAGCAGCCAAAATTGCTTAAACCCTTGCAACAGTGCAAGGTTTGTCTCAGACAATGGCGATAGACGCAATACTGCTATCTAAACCCTTGTTTTAATACAAGGTCTATATCCCAAAACTCTAGTTTACACAGATAACTGAAAAGAATAAACAAAAGAGAAAATATATCACTGAAAGCAATGCGAATAAGTGAGAGATGGCCTACCGATTCAGGGAAGTAACATCTCGTACTTCGAGCAAGGCCTACGAAGCGCACTACAGACTCCCCTGCACTTCATCGATTTTTGCCAATTTGGCATTCTTTCCTCTCACCTTCGGCGCCATAGTTACAGTTCTACAAACCTTCACAAATAATGCACTACTATCTTTTGCTCTCTCTCTCTCTCTGCGATAGCTGAATTCAAATTTGCAATAACCAACAGCCTATTTTCGATATGAACTACTTACTTATAATATGCAAGACTAACTGACTTGATGCTCGATTAAAGCGGGACTTGCCTAAACGCTGGTGTCAGCATGAGATGGAACCCGAAGATCAGGGCATTAATGCAGTAGATATCGCATACATTACAGTTTGAAATGACCTTAAACTACTACACCTTATCACTTCGTAATCGGGTCACATTAATTATAGGCTGTTCACGGTATTCAAAATTCAGTTAGCTCTTCATGCTCGGCAATGTCATACCATACCTTTTCAAACTACACCAAGTGTCATACGCTAATACTTGTGGCATTTAACTTAGCATTTTCCTAATCACTTTCATATTTGACAATTTTGCAGGACAGTTGGCAAATGGACGTAAATTTATCTACACCCCTAGCCTTAATAGGCCCACATGGGGGAATCCTTAGACAATTTGATCTCACACTAGTAGAAACTAACCTTTACCTCAATGACGCAACCATAGCCATGTCAGAAACGTCTCTAGACTGGCCAGAACAATCGACGTGCACACTAGATCTGGAGGCTGGAGATGTAATCGAAGACCCCCTCAATGAGGTCCCTGTGGTTACGCATAAAGGTGAGAATAAAACTGTTAAGGTTAGTTCTTTACTGGACCAAAAGACACATGACAATATAAAACAGGTGCTCCAGAATAACGTTACAGTATTCGCATGGTCATATGAAGATATTCCGGGACTAGATCCAAGGCTAATACAACATAACATAATTCTAGACCCACATATTAAAGCGATTAGACAAAAAGCACAGAAAATTAAGCTAGAAATCGTGCTAGCAGTACGTGATGAGATTACTAAACTGTACCAGGCTAGTTTCATCCATGCAGTCGATTACTCAGACTTGGTATCTAACATTGTAGTTGTCCCTAAGAAGACCGGAGGGATACGCATCTGCATAGACTTCCGGGACTTGAACAAAGCCATAATCAAGGACAACTTTCCGCTACCGAGTATCGACCAACTAGTAGATACAACTACTGGGCATGCACTTTTATCCTTCATGGATGGTTTTTTAGGCTATAATTAGATTCGCATCAACCTAGAACACCAGCTGACCACAACATTCATGACACCCTGGGGGACCTTTTGTTACACTATGATGCCTTTTGGTTCAAAAAATGTCAGAGCTAGGTATCAACGAGCTATGATGTACATCTTTAGTGATTATCTCCTAGGAAGATTGAATGATTATGTTGACGATATAGTTGTTAAGTCTGTAAGGTCGGAAGATCATTCAGAGGACCTAGAGTTAGTCCTTAAAAGATGCTCTAAATACAACCTCCGGTTCAACCCAAAGAAGTGCGTATTTGGAGTCAAAACCGAACGCATGTTGGGGTTTGTGGTGTCGAAAAATGGCATATGAGTAGACCCTAACAAGGTCAAGGCCATTGTTGAGTTGACACCCCCTACAAGTCTCAAGCAATTACACGGGTTGCAAGAGTGGTTATAGTTTATCAGGTGGTTCATCTCGAAATTAACAGATAAATTACACCCTATGCAGCATCTGCTTAAGAATGGGGTGAATTTCGAATGGACAGACGATTGTTAGCATGCGTTTGACAGCTTGAAACAAGAACTTCAATGCTTGCCAACAGTATTCCCGCCACAAAGGGATTAGCCATTCTACATTTACCTCGCAACCTCAGACATATCCCTAGCTGCATTACTCTGTCAAAAGAGAGGTGATGGGTCAGAAGTACCCATCTACTACTTGAGTCATGCTCTATGTGCATATGAAATGAGCTATAATGAAGTAGAGCATAATTGTTTAGCGTTAGTGTTTGCGCTCAAAAAGTGCAGACACTATCTCTTCCGTAGCAAAGTCAATATAATCTGCAAGAATAACATCCTGAGAGCTATTACGCACAACCTATATGAAAGTAGTAGGATAGCTCATTAGAAAGCTATCACCACAGAATTCGATCTGCATTACATTGGCCAATCTTCTACGAAAGGCCAAGCAATAGCCGACCAACTAATGACATCACCTATTGATAGTCAGGTGATGATAGAGCTTGAATTTCCCAAAGAACATGTACATAGTCTAAGCCCTATTCTAACAGGCCTCGAAGCAACGTTACATTTTGACGGAGCTTCAACTGCTAGAGGTGGCAGTGCCACCACGATCATTACGCTGTCACCTAAGGATGTACAGCTATACGGCTACCGCTTGACCTTCCCCCGTATGAACAACGTGGAAGAGTACGAGGGGATCCTTAAGGGATTATTAACAACCAGAGAGCTTAACGTTCAACACCTGCCAATTAGGGGTGATTCGATGCTCGTGATAAATCAAATCATAGGAGTATACGCCTGCAAGGCTGTACATTTACAGCCCTACTACGATATGGCTAAAGATCTTCTGAAGTAGTTCACAGCAACCGATGCCCAACACGTGCCTTGAAATGACAACACGCTAGCCGATGCGCTGGCTACATTAGCATTGAATGTGCCACCGCACCTGTTTGACACTTGTCCTGTCTTAATGACAAAGTGTGCAGATCCTGTCATTCAGATGGTGCAAATATTTTCATTGCTCGCGTATGGAATGCCAGAATGGTACGATAACATTAAAACTTACCTTCTGCATGGCGAACCACCACACGAGCTAACATGTGCACAAAAAGATGCAATCCACAAGCGAGCTAGGCAATACATCATCATAGGAGACAGTATCCTTTGTAGATGCTCTTTTGATGGAGTATTGCTTACTTGCGTTAACAAAGACCAAACACAACGTATAGTCGGTGAAGTTCACGAGGGACTGTGTGGAGGACACGTAGCCCCACGGGCCATGGCCGCTAAAATCTGTCGCTTAAGGTATTATTGGCCATATATGAAAAAAGACTGTCTTACAAAGGTTAAAACGTGCAACACGTGTCAGCGTTACGTGAACCTTATATATGTGTCGCCTACGGAACTACACACGATGCAGATTACATGGCCCTTCTAACGATGGGGATTAGACATTATAGGGCCTATTGCACCAAAATCTTCCGTAGGGTACAACTTCATAATCACCGCTACCGAATATTTCATGAAGTGGGTTGAAGCCATCCTTTTGTAAAAGATCACATCTCAACAAGTCTGCCATTTCATTTTGGACAACATCGTTACTAGATGTGGCCTCTCGATGAGTATCGTGACCGACAATGGGCCACAATTTAGCAATGTGGAGACCAAATCTTTTTATGATAGTCTTGGTATTAAACAATCTTTTTTGTTGTCTTATTACCCAGAATCGAATGGTCAAGCTGAAGTAATGAATAAGGTCATTATCAATTTGCTCAAGAAAATGCTCAGCAGTAACAAAAGACGATGGCATGAAAAGATCCTCTATGTGCTATGGGCGTATCGTATCACATGTAGAACAACTACAGACAGTACACTTTATAGCCTAGTCTATGGATCTGAGGTAGTGCTGCCCCTTGAATTACAAGTTCCTTCTCTGTGGATGGTCCTCTCCACGATTATAAACAACGCTCAACACACTGAGTCTCGGATCATGGATTTGGACTCAGTAGAGGAGAAGTGAATACAGATGCTTGATACCATCAAAAAGTATCAAGATAAGTAGAGGAAGAAGCACTGTCATAATCTTCAACAACATCTGATCGAGAAAGAAGATTTGGTTCTCAAGGCCGTTCGCGAACTAGTAGGCAAATTCTCTACAAACTGGGAGGGCCCTTTCTTAGTAGCCGACGCGTATGGCAATGGTGCATTGAAGCTAGCAGACATCAATGGCAATGAGTTATCAAATCCTGTGAACCATATATACTTGAAGCGATACTACATCTAGCTAGATATCCAGTGTTAACATCAGGTGCAACAATCGTTTGCTACGACGTAAAACTGGAATTCTCCGCACGTGTCCGTCACGACGCTAAACTGGAAATGATCGTCCACTACGATGTAAAACTGGCACTTTTTGCAAGCGTTCGCCACAATGCTAAATTGGCAATGATCGTCCACCACAACGTAAAACTAGCAAATTGCAATCGTCCGCTACGACGTAAAACTGGAAGTGTTGTACAGGTCCGCCAAGACATAAAACTAGCATTTCCTGCACGTGTCTGCCATGATGCTAAACTAGCATCGGCTGTCCGCCATGACATAAAACTGGCAAAGGTAAGCATCCTTCTGTTGAGATGGAAAACCAGCACAGACTTATCCCTGGGTCACGACATGAAATTGACATCCACAGCACGGTCTGTTGAGATCATAAATCAGCTCTATCGCCATCCGCTACGATGTAAAACTAGCATTTTTCAGTTTGCCCAGACTTTAAACTGGGATCATAGTCCGCTGAGACTTAAAACCAGCAACAACAGACTACTAGGACTTAAAACTGGGACCTACAGACCGCCAAAATATGAATCAAACGAGCGTAAACGTCTCTGCACAGCTGCAAAATGAAAGGGGTGGATGTTGGGACAGCCCCAGCATCGTTACCTCGCGGGCATTTTACTGATTCCTCGGATATGCCAAAAGGCATACTACTGATCCCTCAGAGATACCTTTACTGTGACCATTTCAGTGATGGTACTTCTGAGAGGTTAGTTTTGCCGTCCGAATCCCCAAGGGAGTTCTCATCAGCCATGGCCTTGGGGATCTCTGGCCATCATCGCTATCAAACTCCAGCTTCACAGATTCATCTGGCTGGTTCTTTGCATAACCAGTTCGGTGCGATGAGTCTGATGGTTGATGGCGACTTGCGAGGCCGAGCATCAAAATTGGGACCCTGGCCTCTTGCTACGGTCCCTTACCCATGGCCCACTCACTCCTTCTCGCCTTGGATAGTACTTGTTTCAACAACTTCTCTGGCAATTTGGCTGAGCAATGGTGTCCTCTATTTTCTTTTTTGATTGCAAGTTACTTGCTACGAGGACGTTGTTCAAAAGTACGTTCACCAGAGCAGTGAGGTACAAACAGCGTTTTGAGATGGCCGCTCAGGTTCGCTTGTCTACTTAGGAGTGCAACCATGTCTTCCTCATAATCTGACCTCTTGTTCCTATTTCCCTCCTTGGCCATTTAATGTACTTTCCTTGTACAAAATGTGAATACAAAACATACACTTTTTACGTCTGCATTACAATCAAGTCCATGAACTAGCACAACGTAACTCGCCTAGTGGGCACCAAAAAAAAAAGTCTACAAAATGGATGAAAAACAACTCATCCACGCCGTGCAGACATAACACAACTCGTCCTTGCAAGCCCCTTTATCTACAATATGATGGTATAACTCCAAGAAAATGCAATTACAGGAGGATGCCTCATGACATATTCACAAAATGCTATACTCACCCACTTGAGTCTTCTCTAAAACTCCCTCCTTTCGCTTCTATAATTGTACTGTCCTAAATCGTCGGTGTAAGACTGGAATGGAAACAAACACCGAGAGATCGTTAGGCAGCCACAGCTGACCCTGCCTTCGCTTGAGGGCAAGCTGGAAAAGGGAACAAAGGCATAGTGCCTTGGATGGTTTGCATGAAAATCAACCAAGGACTTTCCCGAGCGTAAGCTACGGCTAGTGCTGGGGTTATCGTAAACAAGATGTAAACAGAATGTAAATAATGATATGAAATGTAAATAAAGCGTATAAAATTATGAATAAAGCATAAACAAAGTTATATTTGTAAAGCATAAATAGAACTAAATACTGTAAATGGGAGGCAATAATGAAACTGTATTATTATTATTTTTAAAAAAATATGCACCAGTCAAAGCGTAGTTGCACAAGTGTGAATGGCAAGTCAAATGCTTAGCCCTTGAAAGATATGGCATGATGATGTGACGATGCAATGGGATGAACGTGAGAAGAATTTGGAAGCCAAAAATCGGATGTGTCAAGCACCCAAGGATTGCAAGTTCTGTCCTCCTTCAGAATTTCCAATCTCTCCAATCTTTGCCTCTTCCTCTCCCTTCTCTCTTGCTGCTTTTACTTTGCTTTTCTTGCCTCCTCCCCCAGTTTGTGTGAATTGATAGGGTATTTATAGAATTGGGCTAGGGTTTTGGCTAGGGTTTGCTTTAACCAGGTCCAATGTATTTTACAACTTGTGGGTCATTCAAGCCCATAAAAAATACAAATAAGAAATACAAGCCCTCAAGCGATAAAAAAAATTTTAAAATTTAAAAAGATTAGCTCCAACTCTGGCCCGCTTGGAAAAATTATATTTCTTTTTTTTTTGTTGAATATTTGGCCTGATTTTGCATGGGCTTTCATATCGCTTTGCCATTTTACAGATTTCTTGAAAAAGAAAATCAAGAAAGATTAACATTGCCTCGCTTGTCTAGCATCCAGCGTGACTTGCAGTGTGACCTCCAAAACTTGCAATTTTGGGCTGAAATATGGAATTTCTAAAGGCTAGGACCCATAGTTATCAATAGTGGACCTTGAGGATGACTTACACCCTTAAAATCAAGTCATTTTGTCCCAGTTTTGGGGCTCTAAAAATTGGTGACGCTGATCCTTACGCTGTGCAGCGTCTGAAAAAGTAACCCCAGCGTCACCAAGTTAAAATGGCACATTTGAAGTCCAAATCTTGATTTTTTGGAGGCTGGGAGATATTGGGGACCTTGGTGAAGGTCATGGAGGGCCCTTGTGCTTGATTTCGGCCTATTTGAACTCAATTTCGGGGCTCCAAAAGTTGGTGACGCTGATCCTTATGCTGTGCAGCGTCTGAAAAAGTAACCAAAGTGTACTTAGCCAAAACCAAACATTTTGAACCTAAAACTTTTGATTCTGGATGCTGGAAGTTGGTGCATTCGCCTGTGGGCCCTGGGGGGACCTTTCCTGTTGAATCATGGACCATCAAGGGCTGTTTTGGAGGCCTCCAAGGTTGGTCACGCTGTACTCATGTTGGGCAGTAGCATAACTTAGCTTGATTCTTGTCTAAAAGTGCTAGGCCAAAATTAGTGCTATTTTATTGGCCCCTCTTTGTTGATGTCTGGAGGAATTCACCTGAGAGGCTTCGACAAAGAAGTGTAAAATACCATGAACGACCAAGTACCAAACATTAACCGTCAACCCTTGGCTGGGTGTCATCGCACCATTTCAAAAGTACATGGGATTGAGAGAATGTGGTTCAAGATGCAAGGGAATCGGTTGTAACCAGGGAAGCTAGGAGATTAAAGGTGATGATTGCTACTAGGATTTGTGGGAGAGAAGTGCTCTCATGTGAATGAGCTATATTTTGGTCCTTGTCCATAGCCAGTGTTCAGCAGACTTGGAGCCAAGACATAGGAAGTGCATTCTTTGGAGAAATGGGACTCTTATAGAGTTTTTATGAGGCCCGTTGTAAACAGCCAAAGCTACGCAATGATGTGCAACATGGTCTCTTTGAGACATGAGTGTAACCGTTTTTCAAGACAATTGCCTTCTCGCCTGGGGCTTATATGAGAATGGCCAACAATATTTTGTTTATGATGTCAACGGGGTCTTGAAGACCTTTTCCGTGCATTTTGCTCTTTGACCTTCATTTTTTTTCGGTCTTTCTGAAAGAGCTTACTTTTTGTTTCATGCTCGTGTTTGAGCACTTGCATTTTGCATCATGTACTATGTGTCATGTTTTGCATTGCAACTACTTAGAGAGTTATAGTGTGCAACAGTGTATCCAGAGTTTTGAGGTGAGCAGAATGTATCAGGGGGGTGTAATTGAATAGGCTAAGGGAAGCATGATGGGGAAATAGGGGATGCATCGGGTGTCGGGAATGTACTTATGAATAGATTGATTAACGTAGTCGTGTGCATAAGGAAAAACGTGATACCTTGTTGTCATGATGAAGTGCATCTATGCACGAATGCCTCAGAAGTGTCATCCTGCAAACAAAACTCCAAGGAGACAAGAAAACCACAAATGAAACAATCATTTAAACACTTTAAATAAGGATATGGAGTCACCATGTGTAGCTTTCAAAGCAAACAGAATCATGGACAACATCAGTTTCATTAGGCCCCATGGGATGAATCATGCAACAAGTCTTTGTGGAACAAAAATAGCCAACTGCAACAACAAATCTTTTCCAATTTTTCTTGGTCATCAATGATGTCGCTAGTTTATAGTCTTAGCGGATTGTTGTGGATTAGTTTCACGTCATAACCCCTTGGACGGTGCCATTTTAGCATCGTAGCGGATGGTGCATTGCTAGTTTATAGTCATGGCAGACTATGAAGAGGCAAACTAGTTTATAGTCTTAGTGGACTCTAGATGCTAGTTTCATGTCATGGCGGACGGATGTAGCAGTTTAGTTTCATACTGGACATGTCTCTGTGGTATCAATTTTAAGTCATGATCCAGGACTGTTATGTGGTATCAGTTTTAAGTCATGATCCAGGACTATTCTGTGGTATCAGTTTTAAGTCATGATCCAGGACTATTCTGTGGTATCAATTTTAAGTCATGATCTAGGACTTTTTTGTGGTATCAGTTTTAAGTCATGATCCAGAATTGTCCTGTGGTATCAGTTTTAAGTCATGATGCCAAGACTGTTCTGTGGTATCAGTTTTAAGTCATGATCCAGGACTGTTCTATGGTATCAATTTTAAGTCATGATCCAGCACTGTCTGTGCCAGTTTATAGTCATAGCGGACTAATGCTTACCTTGCTTATGTAAAGTGTGATGCTGCATGCATGGTCATGCTACGTGCCTACAAGATCCTGCAAAAAAAAAATCAACTAGAAAGAAAACAACGTCAAGCGATACCATGTTGTACATAGAGTTGGAATGTATGAAGACTGATGTAATGGCCTGAATTTAATTGTGGTATAAAATGGTTACATTCCTTCGTTATCTTGATGTTTTATGTAAGTGTTTTTATCATTTTTCATGTTTTTTATTGTTTTTCTTTGTTTTCTAGAGTATATGTGTGCAACTAAATGTAAGATAAATTTCTAGAGTGTAAAGCAGAATGTAAGGTAAATACTTGGAAAAGAAAGCAACAACCATGCAAGAATCTAAATCATAAGTTGTAACTTGTAAGCGAAAATTCAACGTAAGATGACGAGAGTTTGTAAATTTGTAATTTGTTGGCTCTAGTTTAAAGCCATTTTGGGCTTGGTACATCAGTTTAAAGTTTTGATGGATTGTTGCATCTGTTGTTAAAGAAAGGATTACCAGTTTTATGCCATGGTGGGCCAAAGGTAGTAACGTTTTCAAGAAGTTTTAAATGGAACCGACCATTTCTGACCGTGGCTAGTTTAATGTCATTGCGGATGTGTTGTAGTTTAACATTATTTCGGACAATTCGTAGTTTAACGTCATTTTAGACAATTCGTAGTTTAATGTCATTTCAGACAGTTCGTAGTTTAATGTCGTTTCAGATAGTTCGTAGTTTAACGTCATTTCGGACAATTCGTAGTTTAACGTCATTTCGGACAGTTCATAGTTTAACGTCATTTCGAACAGTTCATAATTTAACGTCGTTTCAGACAGTTCATAGTTTAACGTCATTTCGGACAATTCTTAGTTTAACGTCGTTTTGGACAGTTCGTAGTTTAACGTCATTTCGGACAATTCGTAGTTTAACGTCATTTCAGACAGTTTCTATCATTATTTCTAGTTGTTGAGTTGCCTCTTGATCTTTTGTAACTTTACGTGTGGTGCTAGGTGTATGGATATGATCTTATATTCACCTTCCCCTTCATCAGTGATGTCAAAGGATAGTTTTGACCAAGAAACATCAGCAGGAATGGCTCCTATGTCTGTGTCTTCTTTTGTTTCTTCAGTGCTAATTGGGTTGTGAATCAATGTTGGGTTCACGTTTTAATGTATGTACATGGTTTTTTGTTTAGGCTTAATGAACGTATTGTTTAGGAGTGTCCAAGTAAAATTCCATAAATTCATACACTAAATATGGTGAAGTAAGATAGCATAGGCTTATAAAATTCCACGAAAAATCCCATGTATGATGATCTCACCACCCTCGTAAGGTAGATGTATCTCCTAATGGATTGGTGAAGATACAGCTTTAAGTTGAGCTAGCCAAGGACGTCCTAGGATTAGATTAAACCCTGGCATTTCATCAACCACTATGAATTCAGCTGATGTAGGGAATTGGTCTCCAGCTATGAAATCTAAGGTAACCATGCCTTTTACTCCCACACGGGAACCACTGAAGGATCTCAAGAAAGAGGATGTTGTAGGTTGTATTTGTTCAGTGAGTCCCAGTTTTTCAATGATGGAAAAAGGTATTACATTTTTTGCTGCATCATCATTTACATGCACCCTACATATTTTGAAATGATCAACCTGTATTGTTATGAACATAGGGGCTGTGGTAATTTCCCTTATTTTCTCATCTAGGTTAATGTCCTTAACATGGAATTCTAAGGATGTGGTCTTCAATTCCTAAAGTTGTGGGGATAATATTGCATAAATGGATGGTTCATCTGCAGGAAGATCCTCACTAATAAGAATTGAAGTTAGCATCCGTACGAGAGCCTCTCGATGTACTGGTGAAGTCATTACTAGGTCATACAAACTTAAAGAAGTATTCTTTTGTTTTAAGGCTTGTGTGACCTGGGCCAATGCATTAGCTAGGTCTTTACCATTTGGGACATTCTTATCCGTAGAGATTTGGTCCATTTGGCCTAACATTCGTATTTCTCGTGGAGGGATTTTTACATTAGTAGCTGAGAATGTTGGGTTTGGGATATGACTTGTACTAGGCTCATTAATGGATGAACTCATGGAAATAGTTCTTAGCAGTGTAGGCTTTGGCAGTTCTAATTCGTGTTCATGGTTCTCTCTCTCCATGCGCTCTCTTTTTTCTATTTCTAAGTGCTCTCTTATTAGCCTATCAGCAAGATGTTCTCGCGCAGGTCATCGAGAAGTGGAGGTGGGTTGTGTGCCAAGGTGTTCTGGCACCTGGACCACAAAGGGAATGGATCGATTTTCAGATGGTATGTTTGTCGTGGTGGCAACTGAAGGAGGTATGTGGATGATGAATGGTTTTGATGGTATGTGGGACGTGCATGTGGTAAAAGAGGTTTGGGGAGATGTTGGGGTAGGTGTGTTTTTTGAAGGTCTCCGAATCAAAAAAGGTCTTTACAGAACGTCTTGTCTGTTTTCCATATGGATAGTATTAATGACATATGGGGCATCGTTGGTTTTGGTATTGAGAGGATCCTTGTAGACCCCCATGGATTGGTTTTGGGGCCTTACTGGGTTTGTCTCATTGAATACTACTTCGCCCCCATCTATCATGCATTGTATGTCTTGTTTCAACGTAAAGTAATAATCAGTCCCATGACCACATCCTTGATGATATTCACAAAACCTATCCAACCTAAAGCCTTTTGGAATGGGAGGTTCGTTGGATGTTGCTAAGGCTGGATTTTTGGGTAATTCGCAAAAGCGATCATGTCTTTGTGAGGCTGCAGGAGACATTTGTTTGTGTTGAATTAGCCCAGCCTTTAGAAGTTGATCAAGTAGTTGTGAAGGCTTCATGGGCAATGGTGTGTATTGAGTAGGGTCTTTCCTTTCAAAGGTACGTGCATGACCTGTGTTGTTGTTTCTATTTGAGGAACTTTCAGGTGTATGAGTGGGTGCTGTTCTTTCATAGTTGTTGGGATAGTGGGTTGTTTTCCCTCAGCCACTGCTGCTACCATTGTTTTGGGTTTATCTTTCCTTATGTATTGGCTTCTAAAGGCTGAGTAGGCTGGGTCATTACTTGTTTGTCCCGCTTCTTCTATGTCTTTGATTTGTACGAATGCTTGGCTCAATGTGCAGGCTTTCAGGTAGTAAAGTTTTGATTTAATAAAGTCATTTACCACTAATTTGAGGATAGTGAGTAAATATGTTTCGGGGATAGGTTCGTGAAGTTCGTTTAAGGTTGCACTCCACCTTTGGATAAATTTCTATGCTGGCTCTAAAGGCGCTTGTTTAATTTGAATCAAGCTATCTAATGTGGCTTTAGGTTTTAAGTTGTACTTGAAACGGGTACACAGACTGATGCAACAAATTCTCTAAAGAAGATATGGAGCTACGGGGTAAAGATCGGTACCAGTCTAAGGCTTTTCCGGTTAAGGACATTGCAAACACTCGCAAGATTACATGGGGCCATGCTTTAAGTAAAAGGCTTTCGGTTCTAAATGTCACTAGATGGGCATTTGGGTCCCCTTCTCCATTGTACTTGGTTAGTTGAGGTAATGAGACTCCTTTTGGCAAGGTCAAGGGTGGAACTGAGGGGTCAATTGGGTCATCTTGATAGAAATCTAGTACCTTGACTTCCTCATTGTTGAAAGTTTTAAGACGTTTTAATTCTTCTACCAACGAGTGCATCATTTTTTTGTGTGTCTACCCATTCTTGGGCGGTAGGCAAACCAATGGATTGAGTTGATTATGGATGATAATGGTTTAATTGTTGCATTGTTTGTGGAAAAGCAGGTTGTTGGGCTAACATTTGTTGTGGTGGGATGGTATTCGAGACTGAGACTACTGGTGGAACCCATTGCTCAACCACATGTTGTGAGGCAACACCTTGAACATGTTGGGTAGGAGTAATCAATGGTGCCCTATGGATTTGCATCTGGGGTATGTAATGGATGGATGTGGAAGTTGGTATGAATGATGGTATTCCAATTACTTGAGGTTGGAGGATTGAACCTGCATTGGTTTGGGGGAGTTGTTGGGATTGCACTGTTGGAGGAATAATGGGAGTGGATGCATCAGAGTGAATGTTATTGAGCATGGAGAAGATAGGGATGGAATGGGAAACAAGTGGTTGAATGTTTGTGGATGAAGAAGGAAACATAGTTTCTTCTAGGAAAGGATGGGATAATAGGTTTGTATGGGCATGGGGGCTAATAGTATGGTATGATTCTTCATGTTCAGATTGGGCTGCAAAGTCATCTTCTTCGTCTTGAGGCTCTATGGGAGGTAGTTGTAAGGCTTGACTTCTAGTCATAAGAAGTTGGGATATGAGTTTATGATGGTTTTTAGATAGTGGGATTATGTCAAAAGCTGAAGGGATAAACTCACGTCCTCCTTTGTGGATGAATTCATATTCTCGCTTAGCTTCCCTCTCTATACGATCAATGGGTAGGTTGGCTTGGATCTTGACACAGATAAAATTATATTGTTCGGGTGTTAGAGTTGCGTGAATAAGGCCTTTGCCTTGTAGCCTAAGGGATTGGCATGTAGGGCCTTGAGGATTTATGTGTTCAATATCGGTTATCGATTCCATAAGAATCACAGGGTTTGAAGAAATTGGCAGTGTTATTGGGTTGACTTGGGAAGATTCTATGATAAATGTGAATGGAAATGGAGTTGGATCGTAAGCAGTTGTAGTGTGGGATGACACAAGCTTAGTGTGATCAACAGGGATGAAGAGACTCAAATGGGCAAGATGGATGAGTTTTGATAGGTAGTGAGGTTTTAACCAATAACAAGAAAGGACCCTCCTTCTAGCGCCAAAAACTGTACTGTCCTAAATCGTCGGTGTAAGACTGGAATGGAAACAAACACTGAGAGATTGTCAGGCAGCCACAGCTGACCCTACCTTCGCTTGAGGGCAAGCTAGAAAAGGAAACAAAGGTAGAGTGCCTTGGATAGTTTGCACACAAATCAACCAAGGACTTCCCCGAGCGTAAGCTACGGCTAGCGCTGGGGTTATCGTAAATAGGATGTAAACGAAATGTAAACAATGATACGAAATGTAAATAAAGCATACAGAATTATGAATAAAGCATAAACAAAGTTATATTTGTAAAGCATAAACAGAACTAAATACTGTAAATGGGAGACAATAATGAAACTGTATTATTATTGTTTTTAAAAAAATGTGCACCAGTCAAAGCGTAGTTGCACAAGTGTGAATGGAAAGTCAAACGCCTAACTGTGGAAAGATATGGCACGATGATGCGACAATGAAATGGGATGAACGTGAGAAGAATTTGGAAGCCAAAAATCGGATGTGTCAAGTGCCCAAGGATTGCAAGTTCTGTCCTCCTTCAGAATTTCCAATCTTTCCAATCTTTGCCTCTTCCTCTCCCTTCTCTCTTGCTGCTTTTGCTTTGCTTCTCTTGCCTCCTCCCCCAGTTTGTGTGAATTGATAGGGTATTTATAGGATTGGGCTAGGGTTTTGGCTAGGGTTTGCTTTGACCAAGTTCAATGTATTTTACAACTTGTGGGTCATTCAAGCCCATAAAAAATACAAATAAGAAATACAAGTCCTCAAGCGATAAAAAAAAATTTTAAAAGTTAAAAAGATTAGCTCCAACTCTGGCCTGCTTGGAAAAATTATATTTTTTTTTATTAAATATTTGGCCTAATTTTGCATGGGCTTTCATATCTCTTTGCCATTTTACAGATTTCTTGAAAAAGAAAATCAAGAAGGATTAACATTGCCTCGCTTGTCTAGCATCCAGCGTGACTTGCAGTGTGACCTCCAAAACTTGCAATTTTGGGCTGAAATCTGGAATTTGTGAAGGCTAGGACCCATAGTTATCAATAGTGGACCTTGAGGATGACTTACACCCTTAAAATCAAGTCATTTTGGCTCAGTTTTAGGGCTCTAAAAATTGGTGACGCTAATCCTTACGCTGTGCAGCGTCTAAAAAAGTAACCCCAGCGTCACCAAGTCAAAATGGCATATTTGAGGTCCAAATCTTGATTTTTTGAAGGTTGGGAGCTACTGGGGACCTTGGTGAAGGTCATGGGGGTCCTTGTGATCAATTTTGGCCTATTTGAACTCAATTTCGGGGCTCCAAAAGTTGGTGACGCTGATCCTTATGCTGTGCAGCGTCTAAAAAAGTAACCAAAGTGTACTTAGCCAAAACCAAACATTTTGAACCTAAAACTTTTGATTCTAGATGCTGGAAGTTGGTGCATTCACCTATGGGCCCTGGGGGGACCTTGCCTATTGAATCATGGACCATCAGGGGCTGTTTCGGAAGCCTCCAAGTTTGGTCACGCTGTACTCATGTTGTGCAGCAGCATGACTTAGCTTGATTCTTGTCTAAAAGTGCTAGGCCAAAATTAGTGGTGTTTCAAAAATAATTCCCCCGTACCATTTTATCTTCAGTTTTCCCACTTCTGCACTTCTAGATTGACAGGGTGACACCTGAGTAACCATCGATGGATGTTGTTGGTACTTTTACCTATTCGGTGTTTCGTATTCTTTGTCGACGTCTTTCGGGCAAGCCCTCTAAACGTCAACAAAGAGGGGCCATTGAAACACTGTGGAAATTGTGGATCGGCCTAAGGCAAAGATTCACAATTCAGGAAAAAGACCGCAGCAGAAATCTAGAAGGTAGAAGAATGCAAAAGGGCGTGCAACATCAACTCTCCAAATTTCTTAAAAAATTCTAACTTTGTTGCTCCTTATGTTACATTATGCAATGTAGCATCATGTCACTCAGCGTAATTCTGCGTGATGTAACGAAGGTAGCTTACTATAGCAATGAAGTCAACAAAAATTTGGAACTTCTGCAAATATGACAAGTTTAAGGCCTAAGCAGTGATCTACGACTTGTTGCATATTCCACCAAGTCTTTTGATCAGGACTGTATTCATGCTCCATTACACAAAGCAGCATAATGATCCTCGAAGAAATCAAAGTCAACGTCAAGAGAAGCACGGCAGATTGGTCGCTTTACGCTTTATTACGCTACGTAGCGTAAGTAAGCATAACGCACTGAAAATTTGACCATTTTACGCTCTATTATGCTTTGCAGTGTAAATATGCGCGAAAAAAAACAGCTTGAGTTAACCACTTTTACGCTCTATTATGTTCTGCAGCATAAATAAGTGTAACACGTGGAATTCATCACATTTCGCTCTGCTACGCTACGCAGCGTAAACGAGCGTAATGTAGTATAAAGTCAGCTAAGGCAGTACTAGACACGCACTTGTTATCCATGCGTAGCAATACGCTCATCAGTGTATCGCAGCGTAATAATGAGGCAGTTTCAGCAAGAGTGGTTTATAGCACACCTCGCCTCCAAGACATAATGTGGCATGACCAACTTTAACATAAAAATTGTCAATTCAACGATGTTTTGAAAGTTCGAGACACATGTCATCAAGACCATACCTTCCAATATGATGCTGAACTTATAAATACCCCAGTTGATGAAGAAAAAAGGAGAGAGGGATTTTCTTCTTTTGAAGGACATAAGGCATTGTTTGAGCATTAGCAATGGGAGCGATCAGTCTTCTTGGTGAAAACATTATCCTCTTCATTGGCGATCATTATCAGCTTTAAGCAAAGATTACCGAGGGAAAAAGGAGCAGATCAGAGATCGAGAGATCATCTGGTACGATTGGCAAGGTTTATTGATCAAAAATAGTTGATTGATAGACATCTAGGCTTGACCTTCATTGCATTCCACTTTTGGCTTATGAGGTAGATCAACCTTCATTCTGTTCTCCCTTTTAAACAGTTTTCTTGTTGTTTTGTGTATACTTCGCACAAAGATAAGTGAATTTTGCAGTTGGAACGTTGTATGCAATATATTCAACTTTCGAGTCAAATCATAGATCTTGGAATTACGCATCTTTTCTAAATTTGATCTTCCTTGTCGCATTGACGTTATCATTATTTCAAGTTCTTTACATTGTTTTCTACTCCTTCTACGATTCACCGAATTAATTCATTTCATGAAATATATATATATAATATATACTATCGTGATATTCAATAATTTATTGATTAAGTAAGTTCCTTTCTGATCGAACAAGACCGTTCAAGGCACCTCGAATCCGTTTTCTCCAGCATGGCCCTTGCACGGATCTGTGGTTAAGACTGTGTACACGGATCTTCGCTCGGTATTTCTAGCAACCAACGTTTTCCATCGTTACAAACATCCTTAGTGAAACTAGAGATGGTGAACCATTTATAACTGGTTCGCTATCAAGAGATGTTCCCCCTCTTAATGAAAGTGAGGAGGTAGGGTATCAGAACCTACCATCAATGATACATATCCCTGGTTCTGATGCCCATGAACACCAACTGTTTATAGAAGGAACAACACATGACAAAGACAGGCACTTAGATCATCACCATGATTGGGGCTGTACTAGCCGAATAGAAGGCAAGAAACATCGTCATGGCGATGGTTCCCCTTCTTCTTCCCCTTCTTGACATCACTCACCCTCTCCTTCCACATTTGGGCGTAACCATCATGAACACAATGGAGAAGATACAGGTAGTCAAAATGAGAGACCTTGACGAGAAAGTCAAGAGAGAGGACAAGGGCAACGATGTAGGGAAAGTAGGGAATGACGAAGACATCACATGCTTCATGAAGGAGATGATCATGATGAGCTCCTACTTGCAACCTGAAGTATGCTGGATATAATGGAGGCAATTAGGATTCCAACAAGGCATTTAAATGATAGTTGGATCAAGCATTTAGACATGAACAATATTCCATGCTTTAAGGAGGGATACAACGCTAATCTGTAGCATCATTTACAGGCATTCCATGATGCCTGTGCCTTGCAGAATATAGAAAATGTATGGCAAAAACTTAATTTATTCCCAAGGACACTCATCAAGGAAGCAGAGATTTGGTACTGGTCCTTAGAAGCGGAAACCATCAGAAGGTGGAGTACGATGCTAGAACTCTTCAACGATAAGTATCAAATGTACTCTCGAGTGTCTAATTTGCATAAGAAGATCCAAGGCTAGAAGCAAGGTACTCATGAACCCTTGGATGATGCCATGGCCTTCTACTACACATTGTTACATCATTGCCCAGGCCATGGTTACACTCAGCGGGATCAACTTCGCCACATCATGGATGGGCTAAGACATGAAATTAGAAGAACCCTTGGGACTTATGCCCAAGGGAGACTCTCACAACTTAGAGTCCATGAAGTACATCACTTGTTGGAGCAAGTAGCAAAAGAAGAAGGTGAGTTATGAACAAGAAAAAGTGTCGAAGAATACAACCATGACCCCTCTCTTCGAAATAAGGGAGTGAAATTTTGCGATGAAGAGAATGAGTCACCAATCGAAGAGTTGGTGAACAGGAAAACCTTGTCAATTCAAGAGTTACAACAAAAATATCAGCTAAGGTAGATGACGTATGGAGTTCCTTAGACTCTAAAATTGAAACTGTCTTAAAAATTGTAGAAGATTTTAAGGCGGAACGAAGTAGTGACAAAGGTAAGACAAAGTGGAGAGATTTAGGCCCTACACATAACAAGGGTAAGGGGAAAATCACTAACTCTGATGTGGTTGTGGATTCAGACACAGACGATGACGGTGGATGTGAGATTTACCACTATGACCATACTAAGGGATGTTGCCCAATCATCTCACATCTATAGGAGTATGGGATGTATGCACTTAATCCAAAACTTAATCAACGGTAAACACCCTGTAGGTTACCTTATCTCCAAGGTAGCCCAAGGCAATTCCACCAACCATTAACGTATTATCCAAGTGGAACTCCACCACAACCCATCAGATAGCATCAACAGTGGTGTACTGACCGAAATCGTCGGTGCAAGGCTGGAACGTTACGAGCACCGAAAGATCTACGGACAAGCACAGTCGACCCTGCCTTCGCTTAGGGCAAGCTGGAACAGACGAAGGCAGAGTGCCTTGAATGGTCTGCACGTGGATCAAACAAGGACTTCCCCAATGTTTGCCGCTACAACACATTGGGTTATACGTAAACAATGCACGTTAAATGTAAACCGTAAATAAGCACGATAATGTAAATGAGCCTGTAAACATAAACTGAAAAACAAAGAAAATTGCAATAAATCTGGGCAAAATGTAAACTGTTTTGTATTGAGAATTGATTACAAAGTGCACCGGTCCAAACGCAGTTGTGGCTTTGACACAAGGTGGACGAAAGGCCCCGGCTGTGGTTTACCGCGTAATTGCTCTAGGTCTGCTCTCTTAGAAATTCTTTTTTTTGCCCCCTCAAAAACGTAGAAAATTGGGCTATTTATAGGGGTAGGGTTACCGGGAAAATCGGACTGGGAGACACGTGGCGTATAGACCGGGCGTGCACATTTAGAAACATGGTATACGCTGGGTGTATACGCTACATCAGGCCAGCGTATACGCTGGGCGTATACGCTGGACTTGCTGGGCGTGTGAACTTGGATGGATGCTGGCGTATACGCTGAAACACTATAGCATTACGCTGAAACACTGTAACATTACGCTGGAACACTGTAGTATTTACGCTGGAACACTGTAGCATTTACGCTGGAACACTGTAGCATTACGCCGGAACACTGTAGCATTACGCTGGAACACTGTAGGATTTACGCTGAAACACTGTAGCATTTACGCTGAAACACTGTAGCAGCGTATGCGCTGGGCGTATAGGACTGGAAGATCATCATTTGGAGCCCAAAATTAGATCTTCAAGTGCCTGTGACCTACTGGGGACCCTGGGGAAGGTCTTGGGGGGTCTGGACGCTCGATTCTGGCACGTTTTGATGCATTTCTGGGGCCCGAAAGTCTCTCTACGCTGGGCCTTACGCTGGGCATAGAGGAATGAATGACCATCATTTGGAGCCCAAAATTCGATTTTCAAGTGCCTGAGACCTGCTAGGAACCTTGGGAAAGGTCCTAGGGGGTCTGGACGCTCAATTCTGGCACGTTTTGATGCATTTATGGGGTCCAAAAGTCTCTCTACGCTGGGCCTTACGCTGGGCTTATATGCTGGGCGTAGAGGAATGAATGACCATCATTTGGAGCCCGAAATTCGATTTTCAAGTGCCTGAGACCTGCTGAGAACCTTGGGGAAGGTCCTGGGGGGTCTGGACGCTCAATTCTGGCACATTTTGATGCATTTCTAGGGCCCGAAAGTTGCTGTACGCTGGGCCTTACGCTGGGCATGTGTAGGCCAGCGTACAGGATGCATACTTAGTGAAAACAAAGTATTTTGAGCTCAAGATTTGCCAAGTTTGATGTTAGATGTCATCGTAGTCATCTGTGGGTCCCAGGGAACTTTTACTTGCTTGCTTTAACTTCGTTTGATGCTATTTTTGAGGCTTTCAAACTTGGTCATGCTGAGGACCAACATGACTTAGCTTAATTTCTATTTTCAAGTGTTAGCTAAAATTTTTGTGGTGTTTCATTAGCCCCTCTTTGTTGACATCTAGAGGAATTGACCCGAGAGGCGTCGACAAAGAAGTACAAAACACCACAAGCAAACAAGGTGCAAACATTATCCTTGAGCACTTGGCCAGATGTCATCGCACTGTGTTCAGTAGTACATGGGATTGGGGAAATAAAGTTTGTAGCTGGATAGGAAAATGAAAATTGTTGGGATTGGGACCTAATCAAGGGATTATACATGGTAAAAGGGATGCTTTGGTGTGTATATGGGTCATGTTGATCCTTGACAATAGCCATTGTTTAGCAGACTCAGAATCAAGGCATGAGATGTGCATCCTTTGGCGGAACAAGACTCTTGTTTAGTGTTTAAGAGGACTTGTTGGCCATGTGATGGTGGGTTACGTTCTCTGGAGGAACAGGCCCTTTGTTTGGTATTAAAGAAAACCCGTTGGTGGAGAGCCAAAGCTATGCAATGAGATGTCACTTGAGCTTTTGAGACATGAGTGTTTGTTTCCAAGACAACTGCCTTCCTGCTTGAGGCTTATGGGATGTGCCAAGGGTCTTGTGGTTCAGTTTTCTCTTTGGTCTTTTCTTTTTCTTTCTTTTTCTTTTTTGTTTTTTTTTATTTTTTGCTCTTCTTTTGTTGTTTTTTTTGTATCTCTTTGTTTTTTGGAAAGAGCTTTCTTTCAATTTTGCACTCATGCTCATGTGCCATATTGTGTGTTGCAGTTGCTGGAGAGTGTCACAACGTGTAACAGTGTGCTCAAATTTTTGGGGTGTACTGGGTGTATCCGGGAACTGTAACTGGTTAGGAAATGGAGTAAGAGTGTTGGGGAAATGGAGAATGTATTGGGAACTGGGAATGTACTTTTGACCAGATTGATTAACCTGGTTGTGTGCTTCAGAAACAATGTGGTACCTTATCACCGTGATGAAGTGTATCGATGTACGAGCACCACTGGGTGTCATCCTGCAAACACAACTCCAAGAAGACAAGAAAACCACAAGTGAATGAGTTAGCGAACACTTCAGGCATGAATGTGACTGATGCAAATGGAGGCACCATATGAAACTTAAGGCAAACCGAATGAGCAGCAATAGTGTTGTCATAGCCGGTGTGATGAATGATGCAGCAGGCATTGAAGAAGAAATGTCATGAATTACAGTAGCAGATGAATGTTCCAGAAATGATGTGGCCAGTTTATAGTCTTGGCGAACTATCATGGGTTAGTTTTACGTCATAACTCGTTGGACGTTGCCAGTTTATCGTCGTAGCGGACGGTACATTGCTATTTTATAGTCTTGGCGGACTATGAAGAGGCAAGCTAGTTTATAGTCTTAGTGGACTTTGGTGAATGAGTGTAACAGTTTAGTGTCATGTCGGACAGAGCTCTGTGGTGTCGGTTTACCGTCATGACGCCAGGACATTCTGTGGTATTAGTTTTAAGTCATGATCCAAGACTGTGTGGATGTAGGCATGTGTGTCCGTATGATTCTGTAAACAAAAGCAACTAGAGAAAACAATGTTAAATAGCCACTGCAGAAAACATGAATTGAAATGCACAAGTGAATAGAAAATGATGTGAAAATGTTCTAGTTTAAGGCCTTTTCGGGCCATGATTTAGTTTAAGGCCTTTTCGGGCCATATGCAAGCGTGCAAGCTAGTGTAATGTAAACTAAGGTGACGTATGCACAACGAACAAAGGTGAAGAGTGGGCGGGGATTAGATGTGTCTTTGGCTACAAGGGAGTCTTGATTGTGTGGTTGTTTCTTAGTTGGACATGGTCTAGGAGGCATGCTAGTTTGCTCTAGGAGGCTTTTAGTTTTTACCCCTTTTCGGGCATTTTAGCTCTAGGTGTTGTGTTTGTTGTTGTGGGTGTTGCTTCAAGAGGCTCCTCTTTCAAGACCTGTGACATGTCCATGTTGTGGTCAGCTTGAAAAGGAGTGTTGTCGCCATGTATAATGACTTGTCCACCTTCGTATGGAAGGTGGATTTCTTGATGTATCGGTGAGGAAATGGCTCGTTGTTGTGCTAGCCAAGGTCTACCAAGAATCATGTTGAAACTGGGCATCTCTTCTATGATAGTGAATTCTGCGCTAGTGGGGAATTGTTCACCTGCCACAAAGGCTAAGTTGATTGTGCCCTTAACTGTGACACATGATCCATTGAAAGATTTTAAACACATGGTTTTTGTTGGCATGATCTCATCTGCCATGCCTAGTTTGTCGATGACGGAGTATAGAACTACGTTTGTTGCCGCACCGTCATCAACGTGCACTCTACGAATGGTACATTGCCCAACACGTACACTAATCGATAATGGAGCTGTTGTGACTTCCCCTCGTTTGGGGTTGACTTTAACTGCATCGTCACGGAAGGCTAAGGTGTTGGAACCCAATTCTTGTGGTGTGTGTTGTGAAATCGTTGCACGGATGGATTCCATGTTAGCAGGGATGTTCTCTGTAACAGGAATGGACGCTAGTGTTTGTGCTAAGGCTTCACGATGAGCCGATGACGTCATGACCAGGTCGTACAAACTCATGGTTGTGTTCTTTTGTTTGAGCGTTTGTTTCACCTGGGAGAGTGTAGCTACAAAGTCTGTGTTATATACTATTGTGTTTGTTGCCTGTGTATGGGTTGAGGGCTTGGGCCTGGTTTGTTTGGGATTAGGGGTAGGGCCCCCAGTGTTTAGTTGTTGTATATTAGGTGTGTCCTTTGTTTCAGCTGTGGGTGTTGTTCGTTGTTCGTTTGTCCTCTTCTGCTGCCATTTGGTAGGCTTATCCGTGTTGTTGGCAGGGTTGACTCTTAAGGGAGGGGAGGTTGAGATGTTTCCTACGGTTGGACACTGGGTAGGTGAGGGGCCATCGCGTGGTGGCACCTTTATGATAAATGGTAGTTTGGGGGGGGGCGGTGTTGTTTGACTAGCTTGTTGTGGCACCTTGATAACGAATGGTTTCTTTGCTGTTGTCGTTGGTGCAACATGCCAGTTTAATGTCTTAGCGGACGTCTGTGGTGGTACTTTGACCATAAAGGGTGTTTTCGGTGCTCGGGGTTGTGTTGAATCTTGCCATTTTAACGTCTTAGCGGACGTCTGTAGTGGTACTTTGACCACAAAAGGTGTCGTCAGAGCTTGGAATTGTATTGAATCTTGCCAGTTTAACGTCTTAGCAGACGTCTGTGGTGGTGGTACTTTGACTATGAAAGGTGTCGTCGATGCTCTAGGTGGCACCTTGATGACGATGGGAGGCCCCTTGCTCATGGAGGTGGAGGGGATTGTTGCCTTGCTGGGAGGCACACGAATCACAAAAGGCTGCCGCATAGGTTTAGGCTTACTATCTATGCCAATGGAGTTTATGACATAGGGGGCGTCGTCTGTGCTCGGTTGATTCAGGGTGTTGATGTTCAGTTGGCCCCGCTCTATCATTGCTTGTAGATCATCCTTTAACGCGCGACAGGTGTTGGTATTGTGATCGGACATTTGGTGGTAGTGACAGAATTGGTCTAACTTGAAATGTCGTGGAACTGGGGGCTCATTTGGTGCTACTAAGGTGGGATTTCTTAGTAGCTCGCAGTACCTGTCGTGTCTTCGACGGGCATTTTCCTCTACTTGTTTGTATTGGATTTGCCCAGGTCTAAGGAGTTGCTCTAGGAGTTCCAAAGGTCGTGCAGGTAGAGGTGTGTACTTAGAGCGATCCTTGCACTGAAAGTTGGGCCTTGGGGTGGCCCCTGTTGTTGTAGGCGGGTTGATACTGGTGTTAGTTTTTTTTGTGCTTGCGGCCACAGTTTCCATTGTTGCCTTTTGTTTGGCAAAGTGTTGGTTCTTGTAAGCCACATAGGCGGGGTCATTGCTGGTTTGTGCAGCTTGTTCAATGTTCTTGATCTGTGTGAATGCTTGGATCAATGTTTGAGCGCTTAGGTAGTACAGTTTTGACTTAATAAAGTCATTCACGGCTCCCTTCAGAAGTGTAAGAAAATACTTTTCAGGGATGGGCTCATGAAGTTCGTTAAGGGCTACCCTCCATCGTTGGATGAACTTTTGCACAGGCTCAAATGGTGCTTGTTTCACCTGTATCAGACTGTCTAGTGTGGCTTCAGGCTTGAGGTTGTACTTAAACCGGGTAACAAACTGACGTAACAGATCCTCTAGAGAGGATATGGAGTTACGAGGCAAGGCTCGGTACCAGTCTAAGGCTACGCTTGTTAAGGACATAGCGAACACTCGCAAGATTGTTTGGGGCCAAGCTTGAAGAAATAGAGTTTTTGATCGAAATGTAACTAAGTGAGCGTTTGGATCTCCCTCCCCATTGTACTTGGTTAAATGGGGCAATGCGATTCCCTTGGGTAAAGCTAATGGTGCACTGAAGAGCTAATTGGATCATCGCGATAGAAATCCAGTACTTTAATTTGTTCAGTGTTGTCAGCTTTGAGTTGCTTTATCTCATCCGCTAATGCTTGCATCATCTATTTTACGTCTGCCCACTCTTGAGCGATAGGTAGACTGATTGGTTGGGGAGGTTGTTGGGTTGTAATTGGCTGTTGTGGAGCGATGTTCAGAGTTGTGGTTGTGGGGTGTGGCACATTTAAGTGAGTGGGTTGTTGAACAAGGGGTATGGTTCCTTGCCTAGCCACAAACTGTGAAGTGACACCCTGGATGTGCGGGGTCGATGTAGTGAAAGTGACCCCATGCGTTTGCACATGTGGTATGTACTAGGTGGAGATGGGGGTGGGTAATCTCTGTTGGGATACTGGTGCTTGTGTGCTCATTGATGCTTGGTGAGTGGTCGTCTGTCCCATGCGAGGATGGAGTGATGGGTTCACGTAGGCATGGGGACTGAGGGTGTGGTATGAATCCTCAGGTTCGGATTGTGCCTCGAAGTCATCTACATCATGTTGGTTTTGGGGCTCCTCATTGGGTCGCC